>CAKNYM010053065.1:1126131-1186131 GCA_932195095.1 Andricus curvator | reverse complement strand
ACAGATTTTTTTGTTTAACATTTTACTAGACATATTTAGCAACACAATGCAAAATGTTTCAACAAAATCGCTGGATAGTCGCCGGGTTCTGAGCTTTTCCATTTTCAACGTCTAACGTGACTCTTCTAATACCCAATTTGAAAAAATTGCTAAGAAAATTACTTCATGCTGATAATACCTAAGGGACCAAAAAACTATAACTATAAGAGAAAATGAACTTTCCACAAAAAAAAAATCAAATTTTGTCGAAGACAGTGGAATTTTCAACCCTGAAAGTTGAGTTTTGATTAAAAAAAGTTTATTTCCAATCATGAAAGGTGACTTTTCTACAATAAAAGATGAATTTTCTACCAAAAGACGAATTTTCAACCCTATAAATTGAAAGAGAAAAAATCGGATTTTTAATAAAATAGTTGCATCGTCAACCAAATACATGAATTTTGAATAAAAAAGATTAATTTTAAACAAAATAAATAGTTGAATTTTAAACTAAAAAATATATTTTATATTTATATATATATATTTTTTATATTCAAAAATGGAATCGTCGAATTTTTAGTTTTGAAAAATTATTTTCCAACTTAAAAAACGATTTTTTAATCAAATAGTTGAATTCTCAATGAAAAAGATGAATTTTCAACAAACGAGATTAATTTTTCATCAAAGGGGTGAATAAAAAAATTAATTTCTAACAAAGTAGTTCAACTTTCAACGAAGTATTGGAATTTTCAACCAAAAAAGATGCATTTTCAAGTAAATAGTTGACTTTTAAACAAAATACATCCATTTTCAACAAAATTGTAGATTTTTGAAGGCAAAAAGACGAATTATCTACAAAAAAAAGTTGAATTTTTAACTCGAAAATATGATTTTTAACAAAATGATAATTTTGTACCAAATACTTAAATATTCATAAAGTAGTTTAATTTTCAACTAAATAGTTGAATTTTTAACCAAAAACATGAATTTTCAACCGTATAGTTTAATTTTGAACCAAATTTTTGAATTTTCAAAGTGAAAAAGACGAATTTTCTACAAAACAGTTCAATTTTCAACCCAAACAACCAAAAAAATTGTCTTCCCAAAAAGACGATTTTTCAACAAAATAGTTGATTATTCGTAGAAAATATCAGTTTTCAATTGCAAATATCAATGCTCAACAATAAAAAAAAACATTTTCAACATCGTAGTTACATTATTAACCAAAAAGATGAATTTTTAACTAAAATTATGAATCTTCAAAAAAAAAAAAATGAATTTTCGACAAAAACTTGTCAACTCAAAAGATGATTTTTTAACCAAAAAGATTAATTTTCTAAAAATGGAATAGTTGAAATTTTTTTTTTTTTAGCACAGTAGTTCAACTTTCAACCAAGTAGTTAAATTTTTTACCAAATAAAGATGACATTTTAACAAAAGTGGTGCATTTATACGAAAAAATGAGAAAAAGGAGAAGTTTCTTGAAAACAGAGTGAAAAAGAATTATTCTTGAAAAAAAGGGGAATAGGGGAAACAGTGTGACGTCTGAAATATGAAACTGATTTTAAAACTTATTAGGTTAATAGTGAACTGTACCGTTGCAGGGCAAATCTTTTTTCGCAAAGTTTGCAAACTTTGCTCAAATTTATCATCAGGATACGTACTAAATATTATCTAAGTTCCTAACGTTACTTTCGCGGTACCCCCCCCCCCCCCGAACCCCACCCTTGTTACCGAACGTAGTTTTTGGCGCGACCCCCTCAGATTGGTTACGTAGTTTATGGAAGGCCCCTCACTGTAGAAAAAAAAGTATTATTTCAGGGCTAATTTCAAGTATTAAAATAAGACTCAGAAAAACCAGTCTCTAGTGGTACTAAAATGAGACAACTGGTGGAATCTCGGAGTCGTTTGTTTTACTTTGAAAATAACATTATGAAGTTATCCTATTCAAAAACAGGACACGCAAAATATGATACCGTAAAAAAAGATATCTTTTGTTTTTAGAGTGCTTAACTTAAGGGAGCCATCGTGGCTCTGACGGCATCGTGATTGTCTTCTGTTCCAACACAGAAGCCTTGGCAGCTAGGCTGACGCGGATTCGATTCCCAATGCAGGAAGCATTGACCCTCTAGTACAGTTGCTAATGACCCTGACAGTTGATGCCACTATGTACATTCAATTTATGAAAAAAAAAATTTGTTTGAATCAAACAAACATTTGTTTGACAGTGGTATATTTGAATCAAATAGATTTTCTTTGACTGCACTATACCAAAGAAAGAATTGAACTCAAATAAACATTTTTCTGACTGTATTAGACAGAGGTGGTTAAAAAAGTCAGAATTGGTTTTATACTTCCCTGTTTTTTATGTAGATATCAATAACTTTCATTTTTTAGTGCTAAAAAATAAATGTGTTAAGTGCAAATGTAAATAAAATCCTTTGACGGCTTTATTATTGTTATCATCATTGAGATCGTAAATTTGTTTTCGTTTGACAGCCAGGTAATAAAATTTAGTCGAGTATAAAGGTTTTCGAATCGATGAAAAGATAAATCTAAAATTCTAAGATCTAAAAGGATGTTTTATCGTTTTTTTTGTTGTGGTTTACGGTCCTTTGCATGTTCAAACGTTTTTAGTTTATTTATTTTCAAAGTGTAAGGGTGCAGAAAAATGTCACATTTGTGCTTTATAGAACTTGTATGTAATATGAGAAAAAGTAACCCTAATATGAAATAATGGGCGAAAATTGTATTTCAAAAATAATTAAAACATCACCATTTTTCAACACTTGCGCAGTGTTATTAAAATCGCAGTGTTTTTTTATTATTATTATTATACCATTAAGCCATTTCCCTTTCGGGGTAGGCGTGACTTGCTCGGTTGGAGAATAGTAGTGTGCATATGGGTATATAGGTATAAGGTAGGTAGGAATATAGTTATGAGGTGGATAGGTATATAAGTGTTAGGTATATATATTTTAGATTGATCTGGAATTCTCGTGTTATTTATTTAAATGACACGTTTACTCCGCAACACTGCTCCGACCCAGGTTGCTGATCAATCTCTCTAGCGATCACCCCAAGTGAAGAGTCTCACAAAATTGTTATGTATGGTTCTCCACTTGGGCCCATTAGTATCCAAGATCTTTGTTTCAGGCGTCATTCATTCTACTGTCACTCTGTTTACAAACTATTTGTCGCCACACTTTTCTGTCCTGGCATACTACTCTAGCTTCCTTCACGTCCATGCATTTTTTCATGCAAGCTCTTTTGTTCCTATGGCTTCTTATGTCTCTACGGATTAATGTCTCATTTACAGATTCTAACCATTCTTTCGGCGGTCTACCTCTGGGAATTCTGCCATTTACTTTACCTTTATACACTTGTTTGGTCAGTCGTTCATCTTTCATTCTTTCAAGATGTCCGAACCATCTTAACTGATTTCTTTCCCATGTGTCAACTATTGTCTCTTTTGCACCACATTCTTTGAGGATTGTCTCGTTTTGGACTTTGTCCATTAGTGTTTTCCCGCATATTATGCGCAGAGGTTTCATGCCGATCGCGTTAATTTTACTCCTGTCCTTTTCTTGACAGGTCCATGTCTCGCTACCGTATAGTACAGTCGGTACGAATATAGAATTGTGTATGGCCATTTTAGCTTTTTTTTGATATGTTTTTATTTGTTAGGATGGACCCTGCTCTACCGATAACCTGTTTACCCTTATTTATGCGCCTATCTAACTCCCCATCTATTTTTCCGTCGCTAGTGAATAGACTACCTAGATATACGTACTTGTCAACTTGTTCTAATCTCTCATCATTTAGGACAATGTTGCACATTGTTTTCTCACTTTTTCCCTCAAACACCATGATTTTTGTTTTATTTACGTTAATTTTGAGTCCCATGTCCTTCATGCTTGTATGAAGTTTATTCAACATTCTTTGCAAGTCCTCGACTGATTCTGCCATAACAATCTTGTCATCTGCGAAAGCTAACCCACGTACCTTAACTGTTTGGAGATCTACACCTTCTTCGTCGAAGAGTGCAGTTCTTAGACACTTATCCATGAATATGATAAATAGCCACGAGGACATAACGCATCCTTGTTTCACGCCTTGCGTAATATCGAACCAGTCACTCAGTTTCCCGTTTACCCTTACGCTCGCTTTACTACCTGTATATATTGTTTTTATTGCTTGCAGGAGCCCTCCATTTACTCCGTATTCTTTAAGAACTTCCCAAAGTTTACTTCTATTTACCGTGTCAAATGCTTTTTCTAGGTCAATAAATGCACAGAAAACTTTCTTTCCTACTCTCAAGCTTTTTTCTGTGATCTGTCTTAGGCTAAATATCTGATCTGTACATGCTCTTCCTGGCATAAATCCACTTTGGACTTCCCATATTTTTTCTTAATTTTTAAAATTAAAACTTACATCACAAGGTTCAATTAAATTAGAATTTTCATAATTTGAACTCTTTTTTCAAATTTGGTGCTGAAATATTCAAAATTGCACTCTGAAATTTGACAATTTAGTGGTTTTGTTCATTATCGGAGATGAATATCTCTTGGGGAGAAAAACGTACACATCCAGGATTCACAGTATATACAGCGTGTCCACGCTGGGGCTTACCGAAAATTATGCAACCCGTCTTACACTCCAATGCCTGCGTGGACACCCTGTATAAATCAGTTCTTCATTTAATCACTCTGAAAATTTAGCATTGGTACCGAGCCTTTTTCTACTAAAATACCAATTTTCCAAATAGCTCAAAATATTACTATTTTGAGGTTTGGTTAAACCAGATATTGACTAAGTTGAAAGTGGCCAAATATTTTAAAATTCTAATTTCTCGCAGTTGAATTACAAAAACCAATTATATTTTATTCGATATCTCATTTAACTGTTTTGAAAATTGGTAGTAATCGCAAATGAACTGATTTACTTAATACTGTAAATCCTGGAGTTTTCCATTTTTCTTCCTACAAGCTATTATTCATCTCCAAAAATGAATAAAACCTCCAATGTGACGAATTTGAAAATGTCATTTTTAATTTTTCAGCATCAAAAATTAAAAACAGAGTTTAAATTCTAAAAATTCTGATAAAAATTAACCTTATGAAGTAAGTTTTAATGTAAAAAATGAAACACTGCGATTTTGATGACGCTTTGAAAATGTTGAAAATGGTTATGTTTTAGTTATTTTTAAAACACAATGTTCGTCCATTATTTCATATCAAGATTCGCTGTAGAGAATCGCAGCGAAGTGAAAAAAAAACCCGCGATTATATTTTTTCGAACTATCTGTGCATTTAGCCTCTTTTGTGGATATCTCAGCTAATATATGCTTGATATCCAATATAAGAAAAACTGCTCGCCGCGCGGGCACATTCTCATCGCGCGTTACGTGCGCGGCTCGCAAGATTGAGCGCGCCTGGGGCGCGCACCTGTTGGATCACGCGCTTCGCGCTCGATATGATATTTATCTCGCACTTCGCGCTCAATAATGTTCTTACCTCACACTACGCGCTCCGTCTTTGTACTTTACCCAAATTTGTACGTAGACCTTTTAAAATTAAGGGTGAAAGTATCGACAACTGTATTTTGGCGATTGTGAATTCTCTTTTGCTAAAGCACTTTCGGCTTTAAGGAACACATTCTCATCACGTATCTCGTGCTTCGCACAGTTTTGGTCCAAAATGCGAAGTTTTCTGCATTATGCAACACTATTATATCAAATGTATATTACATTTATCATCACCTGAAACTTGACATTTACCTTTATCGTGTGCATGCCGTTCGTCAATCAAAGATTCAGTCCATTTCGAGGCTATTTTATTGTTTGTATTATTCATTGTTTAAACTATACGCCCAACTACCACCTTTATGCGCGAAATTTATTTTGCGAGTTGAAATCATGTCCAAATTAAGTAGTTAGTCGTCATAGGGTGGAGAGTCGAGTTATAGCGTCAGTCCCACCAAACTTCGGTTAATGGAGGGGGTGTATGAGGACAGAACTGGAACCGAGAGAGTGATATTTGGCTGGTGATATATACTGAGGTCACCAGCCTTCCGCAGCATATGTTCCCATCTGCCTATTCCTGGCCTTCCTCTAGGTACGAAACCAACATCATATATATATATATATATTAGGGTGGTTCAAAAAAATCGACTATTTTTTTTCAAAACCCCCACTTAAAAACTTCTGGAAAGGTGTAAAAAGACGCCTGTGAAAAGCAGAGCTCTTAATATTAATATTTAGAGGTCGCTCATCGCGAATTTCTATTTCCCATTTTAATAGCATGTGAAATTTTTTTTGTTTAATTTGGAATTTTGTAACTCTTGAATGGCTTGATGAATTGCTAAGCCCATACGATATTCTAGTAGGGAATTTGACGCCCTACAACAAAGGTCTCTTATGATTTTTTCATAAATTCACTCCTTCAAAAGTTATTTAAGGTTAAAGTTGAACACATAATAAATTTATCACTGTCTTTAAAAGCTGTCAAATTTCCTTACTTTCTAACGTATTTTCGGGTCTGTAAGCTATAAAAAATGTTGTGGCATATTCATCTCAGGCTTATTAACGCACAACATTTTGATCTTTAAAATAATCCTTCATTCATTGAGCTACCATTTGTTCACTTTCTTTTTTAACGTCAAAGCCGAATTTTCTCGCTGATAGTAGAAGAGTCTCAAGTGCTTTGTAGGTTTTGATTCATTAATTATTTCTAGAAATGTTTCACTTTTTATGTCCAAAATTTTCAACGTAACTCCGCTAGATGAATATCTAGAAGAAAAAAAAAGAAATCATATTATTCATTTGATATATTTTCCGATGGGTACAGACAAATTATTGTAATTTTGTGGCTTCTTTGACGACATATTGTTCTTTGAATTGCACCTAATGAATTCTGTTTCTTTGTTGCAGGTAAGTGTTCGGAGCCAAGCAGACTCTTTCCCTGTTGGGTAGGTGGGATATTTTCAAGGGAAAACTCGCTATCCACTTTGAACGTTTGCGCGGGGGCGAGACAACCACCCACAACGTTAACATGCAACGAAGATCCACCCTCACTCATTTTGCATTCACTGCGCCTTAGTATTCGTACTTATATGCGTGTGTATGCAAAATATTCAGGCACGTGCTGTGTCACCTTCTAATTTCACCCGTGTTAAATTTACAAGCTAATCTCTCCCAAGTAAAAAGCACCCTTTCGACTCCACTCGAATCAATATTAACTTCACAGACACGAAAACTTCTTTCCTTCTATATATTTCGAAGCTGACAATTGTAGTCCAGGCGTCACGACAAAAAAATGCTTGAAATTCCAGAAAAAAACTGCGGTAAAATTGTTAATGAGAACGCTTCGTTCAGGGGTCCTCTTGGACATGTCGAAATCTGTAGAACAGATCAATTGCTAAACCCGGTTCTTTTTAACAGTTATAAAAGTCACGTTTGCGTGGATAGACCATTTCCATTGAATTGTAGAGCAAATTTTCTAACAGAAAAAAGAAAGCCTTTCAGAATTATGAGAAAAACTGACAAAAATAACATATCTTTAATAGGTTCCGAGTTATGGTTTTTAAAAAATCCCCACTTTTTTGGATTATCAACGCAAAATCACTGCGTTTCAAAAACACTGTACTTTTAGATTTAATAACTGCATGGAAAAGTGTTTCATAGAGGAGTGTCAGTAGACTCAATTTGCAGTAATTCTAAAATAAAAACAATATCCTCCCTGTTTTTAAGGGCAACAAATGGAGCTCCGGTTTTTAAAAATAATTAATTTCAGGTTTAATCAACGATTGGGGATTTTTGTGTTTTACATTTTTGACTAAAAACTTTTCCATTTTTAGTCAAAAGGACAAAAAAAATTGAATTTGGGAAAACTAAAAGTCCCAAAAAAATGGGACTAGAAGACTTTTGTTAGATTTATGCAGATTTCCATACACTTCATTTAATCCTGTGGCCACATCAACGTAGGTTATACCTGAGTTAATTTATTTGGCATTAAAAACTCATACCACAGATCAGGGAATTCCCTAGTTGAAAATCATGTATTTTTGTGGAAATTGGACCTTTTTTGGTTAAAAGCCACAACTGTTGTAATGAAAATTAATCTGATTTGGTTGAGAATTCAATTAATTTCTTGAAAATTCGTCCTTTTTGGTTGAATTGTACTCTTTTTTATTGAATTCTACTCTTTTTGGTTTAAAGTTAAAATCCTTTTTTATTTATATATCAACTATTACATTTTTTTTTGAGAATTCATATTTCTGGAAAGTGGAACTAGTTTGTTCAAAATTCCTGTTTTTGTTTGTAGTTATTTTTTCTGGCGCCAAAACCACCAGACTCCTGGATTACAAAGAAAAATAGTGAGGATTGTTTGACCTGATAATGAAAATTAATTTCTGTTTCATCATTAGAGCATTTATAATTTACTATTTATTTATAAAGAGTTCAACAAACTGATACTGGATTTTTCTTGGAAATGAATGCATTATTTCTATGTGTTTCAAGGGAATATTGAACGTCACACTTTCCACGAGTAATAATTACCCAGTGGGAATTTATCAAGACTCACCATTGGCGCAATATTGGACTAATACTGTCCGCCAATATAATAACTCATAAATTAAAGTAAATAATAATTATCAATAATAAATTATCTACACTAATTTATAATTAATAACAAAACTTAATGTTGGTTTTATTAGCAATTGTATTTTGCCAAGTCTGGTCCAATATTGGGCCGATATTGGCAAGTCAAGTCTTGGCAAAGGCGTAGGCACCTCGAACTTTTACCAATTTTGGCAGCATTGACTCTCAATTTTGGGCTAATCGGCCAATTCCCCTTTAGTATCTGTCGCGTGCCTCATGGTTGTTTCAAGTTTAACATGGGTTAAATTTGAATTTACCTTTAACAACTTTTGACCCACTCTGAAAATTACACATCATTAGAAACGAAAATTTAAATAGCACTATTCACGAGAGAGGGTCAACGATCCAGAAAGAATTTTCATACCGTGAATATACAAGCATATGCCTTCGATTTTTTAAAGTTAATTAAAGCATATTACTTCATCACCAAATGAAGTACTAGTCCATTTTTTTTATTAAAAATGCACTGCATAATTAAGAGAAATCGAATGATAATTAATATATTAAATTCATTTTATTTTCATATTATAATTAGCAATGAAAAGTTTTTCTCACTTTATCTTCGATGTGCTTTTATTTAACAAGGGAAGGCATGTAAACTCATTGAGAATTTCATTAAGCCGAAATCGCGTCGAAACTATCACGTCATATCCCTTCAAGGAGTCATTATAGACAAGTGGTAAAACGAATTTCCAGTTACGATAACAATTTTTCATTTTCAATAAGATTGTATCATTGATATTCAAAGTATCTTTTTAAAACTGATATTTTGACTTGAATTGATTCATCTGAAAACCTTCAGTTAAATCAAGGACTGCTTTTCGTTTTTTTTACATAACTCCATATTTGGACATCATTTACAGAACATGAAAAAAAAATCTGAATGATGAATAGCCTCTAATGAAGACCAATCAGGGTTTCTTTTAAAAAATTGGCAGATTTATACTCTCCTTCATAAAAAATTCTTTTTCCATCTTTTCCCCGTTCATTTCTTACCGAAAAATGGTGTTCACTGAACGTCGGCCGATAAGATCACTCACCTTTTTGCCAGTAAGGAAGATTTCCCATTTATAACTTTACCGACTGCTGAGTATCGAGTTTCTCCTCTGGCTTTCAGTTAACAGGAGAGAACCTCTACCCACAGTCGGTAACCTCACCAATGTACTATTTTCTATTTTATGCCCTCTGCGATAAAAATGTCCTCCGGATTACCTTCCTATCCTACCTATTGATTTTCAATTATATCCGAGTTCACAGTTTCATGCCCTGATAACTGCAATAATTAAGGGAGGAACGTGTCTTCGTTACTGCCTATATTGCAGTTTAAATCGCTAATGCTTACAGTATTTAGTATTCTCTATTTCATTTTATTATTTCAAGCGAAAACGCTTTTCCAGTTAGTCGCGTGCGTTGCTGCAAACATTCGTTTTGCCAAGCTGAGGCGCGGAATAATCGATCAAGCCACGCAGTCGCGTCTGCTTTAATTGCGCACGGTTTAAATTAACGAGCTCATTAAACACAATTAACAGAATGTGAGCGAACAAATTTTTGCACATCCAGGTGTAATTATTCCGACTCTCCAGGTTCGAAAAATGTGAGGTTTCTTTTCTCTTCATTTGAATTTAACTTGACTCTTCTTGTTTCTTGGTTCAAAAACAGAATGAGTCCTCTGAGGCAAAAGTCCGTGTTTCTCTGTAATCGTGTTTGGCAATTTTGAAAGAATTGCCAGGCTTCAAAGCAGTCTCAAAGGTTTGTGTAAACTTTAATTTCGAGAAGCTGGATGCAGCATTCTACAGAGAGATTGTCTCATTCGACCTTGTGCTTACCTCTATCGAGAAAATAAATTGTACCAAGAAACTTATTGGAGAAAACACAATCTATTAAAGAACAATTACGTGATGTCGTAAAAGAGTTTAAAACTTCAATTTTATCAAGCGGAAGATAAAATCAGACTTTTCTTTTCCTATTCCCCTCTCTATACCTCTTTTTAAAAATTCCTCTTTTTCTCTTGTTTTTAAGGAAATTCACATTTTTCTCGTTTTTTTGCTTAAATGAGAACTGAATTAATAGAACCCAATAAGAAAATCCAACGATTTTTCGTTGAAAGTTCATTCTTTTTAATTGAAAAACTACTATTACATTTTTTGTTGAGAATTCATCTCTTTTGGTCGAAAGTTCAACTATTTAATTGAAAATTTAATTATTTTGTTGAAAAGTCATCTTGTTTCATTATGGAAAATCTAACTGGTTTGTTGAACATGCGTCTTTTTGGGTAGAAAATTCATCTTCTTGGTTGAAAGTTCATCTTTTGTGGCTGAAAGTTAATTCTTTTTAATTGAATAGCCTACTGTACAATTTTTGTTATTGTTAAAAATTATTACATTTTCGGTGGAAAATGGATATTTTTTCATGGAGAATTCAACTATTTGGTTGAAAATTTATGTATTTTGTTAAAAAAGTAATTTGTTGGTTGAAGATTCATCTCTTTGGTTAAAAGCTTTGTTCAATTTTTTTTTTAGGGTAGAAAATTATTTTTTGTAATCGAAAATCAAAATTATTACATTTTCTGTTGAAAGCTAATTTTTGATTAAAAATTAAAATATTTGTTTGAAAATTCATGTTTTTTATTATATATTCGACTTTTTTACTAGAAAATTAATCTTCTTGATTGAAGATTCATCTTTTTGATTAAAAACTCAAGTACTTGGTTAAAAATTCATTTATTTTTTTGAAAATGCAATTATTTTGTTGAAAATTCTTCTTTTTGGTTGGAAACTCATCTTTCTCGATAGAAAAAACATTTTTTTTCATCGAAAATTTATGTAATTTGTTAAAAAAGTAATATTTTGGTTGAAGAGTCATCTTTTTGATTGAAAACTAAAGTCATTGGTTAAAAATTCATCTATGTTCTTCAAAATGCAGTAATTTTGTTAAAAATTCTTTTTGGGTTGAAAATTCATCTTTTTTTATAGAAAATCCATTTTTTTCGTTGAAAATTCAACTATTTGGTTGAAAATGCAATATATTTCAACTTGATATCTTAAGCGTTTCATATATTGAATTCAATATGGTACCTGTGCATTAATTTTTTAAAAGAATTTATTCTCTTATTTTCGTGAAAAATTTCCCTATTTTCAGAGCAATTTTGGCTGTGAAGTCTGCAAAGTCTTTGGGTGACGTCATTTAAACATTACGGGAATATCTCAAGTAATTCACTGAACTTGTGTTTAAAAGAAATCCTTAACAAACTTATCCAATAGCTCTGCCATTTGAACATTACTCTATTGGAAAGGTGTCAATTTTCCAAAATTCCAAGACTCAAATTACAAATGATCCAATTTTGAAGCCTTTGAAGTTTCAGTACACTAACCTTAAAAGTACTAAATACTTCAAATTTGTATAGGTCTAATTTCAAGGTATTTGAAATTTGTAGCCTACCACCAGCTTGAAAGCATCCGAAATATAATAGCTCCAAATTTAAATCCTTGGAAATTTGAAACCATTACTTCTTGCAGCAAAAATTACTATACCCATGATTCTTGTACAATGGCCGGGGACATGAAGCCGCTGTATATAAAATGAATTGTATCGTATAAAATGTAACACTCTTGGTAAATTCGACTGGCGCAGCCTAGCTGCAACTCTCCTACTTTATCATATATGTATTATGGCCCGAAAACTCAGGAAATTGCCTCTGTCTCGTGTAGTCGGGTTAGCCATTAAATTAAATCAATGGGAAAGGGTGTAACTGACGTGAGGAAAATAATTCAGTTACAGAATCCGGTTACTATCATTGGCTGTGTCCTACGAAAAGTTCTGATATGAAGATGTCTCCTAAAATTATTGAAAAGAAGTAGTGGGCCTCCCACTCTAATTCTCGTCTGAGACTGTTAAATAAGACATTAAAATATTAAGCTTGTCTCTTATATGAAGCTTCTTGACATATAAGATTAAATATGCCATAAGAAAATTGTCATTAATAGTCAAAATTATGTTGCTTACTTTTGATAATTTTGCACCTTATAAGTCTTCAGTATGCATTTAATAATTTTCGAAACGCTTGCAACAATCTTTGTATAGGTGAATGAAAAGCTCTAAAATATCTAGAATGCAGAAAAATTCAGTCAACTTAAAACACTTTCGTTAGAGGCAATTTTGGTTGATTTAATCCTATAGTATTTTGTGCTTTTACTGTGCGCATACAATACCGTCCAGGAGTATGAGGATACCTAAAAAAACTAGCGATTAAAAACATGTGCTCACTTCTCATAAGATATCACTGGATTTTTGCAAATGTTCACTGGTTCTCGAGTTATCATAAAAAATGTAAAGCCGTCTGAAAGACACTCATTTTTGTATTAAGTCAAAGAAAATGTTGGTTGAAAGCAGTATTAGAAGTTAGAACGGAAACATATAGACCGTCGCTCCGCACGCCTCTACATTTTTATGATAATTTAAGAATTATTGAACATTTTTGGAGTTTCTTGCGCTCCTTTTACAGCAGAGATTTGAAGGTTTATTTTTAGTGCCGGAATTTAACAATCTTTTCAATGCTTTTTTTGGAAATTATTCTATCTTATTTTGTTCCGGTGATACTTTGTGAGAAGTGTGTTTTTTAGGTGTCCTCATACTCCTGGACGGCACTATATTTAAAAAAAAAGAATTTTTCAAAGGGATTTAATGTGTGATGAGGTCCGTATAAAGTTGCATGACATGCAAGGTGTAACCTACAGGCATATAGACCACACAGTAGTAAGTTTTACATAACCGAGCGACCCAGCGAAGCACCTTCGCCCGTCCTACCGGCATGGCATTCCATTCGCAAATCGGCAACCTGTTCTGACATTATTTCGTAGCACATTACACCTAACCAGTAACCACGGCCATTATCTATCCGCTCTCTATTCTATGCAGTTATGCGTGCAGCTCTGGAGTTTCACGTACATACATCAAATTTAATCGATATTCTTTCATTTTCACTAAAAAAATATTCTTCAGCCGTGCAGTTAGCAAAAAATAGAATCGTTTTATTTTTTTGAGTGTACCCACTCGAAAAAAATTATGGTTGAAACAGTCAGAATTCTGATAAATTCAACTAGAATAGAATGTTAAATATGCCCTTACTATTAATTATGTTTAAAAGCAGTATAAGAAGTTTCTGGTTGCCCATTTTTAGGTTGTTTAGTTAGTTTTACTGGCAAATTTAACCAGAATTTCTGGTAAGATTAACCAGAATTTTTTGCTAGATAGTTTTCTGGTAGCTTCGGAATACAACATTCTGGTCAACATAACCAGATATTCTGGTGAATATCGATTTTCGACTGCCGAATTTTGATACTTTTCTACCTTCATGGAGTCTTCCTAACCCCCTCTGAAATTACATGGACTGCGTCCCGAAGAAAATAATGTAACAAAAGTTTCCGAAAACAGAGTGTATATTCCGCTTCGTAAAAATTTCCTCTCTCTATGTGAGGATATATTAATAAATGGTGATAGATACAACACTCGAGGCAAAAGCAGCATTTTGTTGATGCATTCTGTTCTTGGAAATTTTTGTTAAGACTATTTTCTTCGGGATTATCTATAATATGCACTGTTAGATCACTTTGTCCATGCTAAAATTCTGGAACATTCACTTTTTTTATTTATTTTCTACAATGCTAATGTATCTTCGAGAATATTGTTCAGAGGCACCCCAAAAATATATGCGTAGTTTGGAAGTGTAACTGTATCACTGGCGTGTAGACAGATAATGCGCAGCTTTTTCTTATTAAAAAAAAAATTTTACTTATATAATTGAACACGTCCAGCATTTTAACCAGCAGAAATCAGAACCATTTTAACCAGAATTTTCTAGTCATATTAACGAGAATTTCCGAATCAAATAACTGGACTTTTTTAATCTGACGCGTCTAGTAACTTTAACCAGAACTTTTTTTGAGTGTCGAAAATTGCATCGTTTCACCACGAAACTTGCTCAATCTTATTGGATGTAATTCTCATCATAAAAGAAGTCGCAAGGAATGATTCTTCTAGTAGAGAGAATATCGCGTTAAGTGCTCACGAATTTTTATTATAACATCAATATTATAGTAATAATTACAAACAAATATCAGTTACAAATATAATTTCATGTGTCCTCTGGGGCACGTGGAATTGTTTAAGGCTTCTCGTCCTATCACTGAAGTTAAGCAGCACTTTGCTCAATTAGACTTTGATGGGCGTCTGTTCGTCATATCTAAATAGATTCTATTTGTCAGCTGATTTTGTGTATTTTCGGTAAGCCGTATAAAAATGACAAGCGCATGAGTGGAAGTAGACTTATTTCTCTCGAAATATACCATTTTTTGAAGAAAATCTTTTTCAAAACACTCATTTGACAATCCATTACTTTTGCACTATAATTGTACTAAGAATAGATTTTTTTTCTGCCTTATGCTGAATTTGATAGACCTACTTTTTTTGTAGAAAAAACGTTGTAAATAGAATGAATCAGAACCTAGCAATTCGAGAAAAAAATTAATCCATTAGATATTTGTGAGAGCTCCGACAATAAATATTCATTTCCATCAAAACCTACCCAATACCATCTCGTTACTTTAAAAGTTGACGGTTTGGATATCGCGGACTTTAAAATGTTGTGGATTTTCAATTTAAAAATAGTTGATTAAGTATTCAAATCCCTTAAGATTCCTTATAAAATTCCAGTAAATTCTCAGGTGTTACGTTTTTATCCTTGTACAATGGAGAAATATTTCGCACCGTTAGAATTTCATATTGCTGTTACTAATTTATTGTTTTAATCGAGATTTTATTATTATTATTCAATTAATTCAATTCTGAAAATTCTATTTTCTATAGCGAAATCAATCCTGAATACCATCGTATCGCAGGTTGAAAATTGTATTATTTGTTTAACAATTCCGAGGACAATTCATGTTTTTTCAAATCGTTTTTTATTGTCGAAAATAAATTTTCTTAGTTCAAAATTCGCCATTTCGGCATTGAAATTCATCTTTTTTGGTAGAAATTTGGTCTTTTTGGATCAATATACCAGCCTCCTCAGGGAGGAAAATTTCAGGATTTTTTTTGTAGGTTGAAAATTCAACTATTTGATTAAAAGTTCAACTATGTTATTGAAAATTCGTCTCTTTTGCTTTAAAGTTAAACTGTTTGGTTATAAATTCAATTGTCTGATTAAAAATTAATTTTGTTAGTTGAAAATTCAACTATTTGGCTAAAAATTCATCTTTCTTGATTAAAAATTAATTTTTTTGTTTAAATTCATCTTTTTGGGTTTAGAAGTTAACTGTTTTCTAATACATTCGACTTTTTATTTCGTTTTCAAGTATTTGGTTACAAATTCAAGTATTTTGTTAAAAAGTCATCTTTTCTGACCGCAAATTCAACTGTTTTGTGGAAAAATCGTTCTATTGGATTGAAAATCCATCTTTTGTGGTAGAAAAGTCATTCTTTTTGGTTAAAATAAAAATAAATGGGAAATTTTTAAATTCTAATCTGAAACTTTTTTCTTCCGTATCTAAAAGATTCTTTGTTAAAAAAGTTACTAGATTTAAATTCTGCTCTTTGAATATGAAAGGTCAAGGAAAAGTCCTATTTTGGTATATCTGTAAAATTTGTTTATGATATTTCCTTGATTTTCACTTCCTATATAAAGGACACTAGACACTATCTTCCTGGAAAACAGAACTTTACAGCATCTCTCTAGCTAAAAACATTTTGTTTAATGTCCTCTTTATAAAATATCCCTCGTTACTTCTGCCTCATTTCGAAGGATATCGGGTTTGACGGTGCTGAAAGTAAGCGGCAATGTTTTCCCCCCGTTCTCACGACTATACCTTAACGAGCAGCACAGTAGATATGGCTTAAACGCGAAACTGGAGTTGCCTGGAGCTCCATAGGACATACCGTGGATATATTTATACATTTATGTTCAGTGCAAGGTCGTCCAGCATATGTTACACATGTATCTTTATAAAAATCACACCCCCACACGAAACTATACGAGACACTTCTGCAGTTTGCAGGTATGCCATACACGCACACGGAAAAATTGTGTGCCAGCTTATTCGGTTATTCTACCATGAACGTAAAGATTTCCAAGAGGGTTATGTGAAGGGAAATATTACGGATCAACGATTTTCTACCAGTATTAGAAAAAGAGCTTGAGAAAATGAAAAATGAGTTTATCGAACCGAGACCTTCTGGAACAGAAGTTCTAGTCAAATGCTTTCTACTTCAATAGACAATATTTTAAATAGAAATAATTTTCATTTCTAACATTCATTTCGTAAAATATGTATGTAGTTTGTACTTCTATTTTGATGGTTTCTTAAGATATTGTTTTATTTCATGTTATCCAATTTGGAACTGCCATTGATTAATTGCTATTTTGAACTCGCGTAGTCTTGTTTTCTATTATTTTTAATCTTTAAATCAATATTAATGTCGTTGGTCACCCTGGATGCTCAAGGCTCCTTACCTTAAGTGAAACGCACAATCAACCATGAGGCCGTAAAATATCAGAAAAAACAGACGGTGATCGTTCTACGGATCAGTTTTTAAAATCCCTATCAAATAGAAAAAAATACACAGAGAAAAATGGACAGTAGCGCCAAACATACAGCTATTAACACGTAACATCTGCTATATTTTTTATATATTAGGCTTGAATATATTTTTATGTTAAACTGAAACATCCAAGATGTTAAAATCGTACAGAGAATGCACCAGACCTCAGTCGGCCCCTTGATGAAGCTTATAGTCAATGTCGTTCGATGTCATTTCGTGTCGTATGTGAACTATTTCTTCTTGAAAAAATTTTTCGATGTAAGAAACTTTGTATTGCATGTCAGCCACAGAAACTAACCTTTAACATCTAGATTGCTGTCGTTAACCTGAAACAGCTAGATGTTAAGGTAAACATATATTCTTCTCCGTGTAGTTATACGAAGAATTAGACGCAGGGTGGCCGCAGGTCAGGAAAAACGCGGATTTCAGAGAAAAGTCAGGGCATTTTGTTTGGCAAGGAAAACTCAGTGATTTTGAAAAACTTTAGGTAACTAAACATAGTCACTTTTAGTCACGTTCTTTCTCAAATCACATTTTTAAAATAAAGTCACTATAGTCACTTTTTAAAATGAAGAAATCACTTTAGTCAGCTTTTTTCAATAAATTAACCCAGGGGTTAATCACTATTGAATTTAGGTCCGTACCTATTTCTGAATTTTCTTGAATTCTTTTGAAATCTTTTAAGGTATTTTAAAAGATTCCAAGGAATTTTTAATATATTTCAATGATTTAAAGGTTTTCCAATGAATTTTAAAGGTTTTAGGGTATTTTTTAAACTTCTAAGGAAATTTCGAGAGCTTTAAAAAATTTCAAATTATTTCAAAAAATTTTCATAGGCTTTGAAATATTTTAGGGTATTTATGGGATTTTATCAGATTTCCAAGGATTTCAATGAATTTAAGGGATTTTAAAAACTGCGAAGGTATTTTAATCAATTTTCTAGGATTTTAAGGAATATTATCAGATTTCAAATAATTTCACCGGATTTCATAGTATTTTAATCGATTTCAAAGATCAAGAAATTTTTGAGAGCTTTAAAAAATTGCAAAGTGTTTCAAAAGATTTTAAAGGATTTAAAATATCTTAGGGTATTTTAATGGATTTCAATAATTTGAAGTGATTCCAAAGGATTTGGAAGACTTTAGGGTATTTTTAAATTTTCCAAAGAATTTTCAAGAGCTTTAAAAAGTTTCAAGGGATTTCAAAGATTCCAAGAAATTTTTAATTGATTTTATTAACTATAAGGGATTTCAAAGAATTTGAAATATTTTAGGGTATTTAAAAAGATTCCAAGGCATTTTCAAAAGATTTTCAAGAGATTAAAAATATTTCGAGGGATTATTTCCAAGGATTTTAATAATTTTAAGGAATTTTAAAAACTCTCAAAGTATTTTAATACATTTTGCATCAGTTCAGAAAATATCATTCAATTTCATAGAATTTCACGGGATTTTATAACATTTTGATGGATTTCAAAGAAGTCATTCGCAAGAAGTGAGGGATTTCGTAGGTTTTTAAAGATTTTAAATAATTTTCAAATAATTAGTCAGGCAATAATCAAGAAGAAGGGAATTTTGAAAATGAAGTTATGTGCGAGGTTATGCGGCCACCCTGATTAAAGGAAACGATACAAAGAATAAAAAACGAATCGTAAATGGAGGTTAATGGATAGCCAATCATATGATATTCACTATTTGTAGCATCTTTGAAATAAGCTGTTACTGATTTTTATCACTGTCAAATATGGCAGAGGTGCGATAAATGAAGTATAAATTAGTATGTAGTATGTTAAATGGCTACATGTAAACGGGTCGATTCTTTGCGTAGGACGGACGACCGACCTTTGATTCTCCATAAGAAACCTCCTACGTTTTCATTACCAAATGTCATACCGAAAAAAAGAGAAACGTAAATAGCGTGGGCGTTGGAAAAAATTTGGACGAGTTTTCCCGTTTGGTTAGTTCAACGGTTTCGTATAAAATTCACTCTTCTTAATTACATATGTAATTACATGTTTTTAAATAAATGAACAATGGAGTTATCTCCTTTGCATAGTTTCCTTCTTCATTTAATTAATAAAAATTTCATGTAGAACTTTTCGTAGTTTCCTAGAATGAGTTTGACATATATGCTTGGAAATTTTTTAACCAATGCAGTAGCTGGGATCCGGTATCCTGCAGCTTTTTTCCACACTGGAACTCGATTTTTTTATCTACAAGATTTTTTTATGCACTCTGTAAAGAGAAAAAGAGGCTCGTTAACGGAGCCGAGAGTGCTTTGCAAAATCGGGTAAATTCTGTGCCGGGTGCGTCGTGGCAGGCGAGGAAATAATTTCAAAGAGCAGGAGTCGCCAAGTAGAGAAATCCCATTTAACGTTTCAGAGAAAATTACAGAAGAATGTAGAATTAAATTTTACTGACGATCAACTATACGGTTTATAATCTTGGATTTTAAAATTTGGGACAACAATCTATAAATACAAAGCCGTATAATCTGGATGTTTTTTTAACCCTGTATTATAAAACTAAATATCTAGATTTTACGACTTAATATCTATAGATTAGTGTCACAAATTCTAAAATTCAAGATCGTAATCGTTATAATCCGTTTTGTCAGTATACATTATATTCATTATTTTCTTGAGGCCATAATTTTCATATGATATTAGCATTGAGAAATAAGAATATCTTTAAAGCAGTAAGCCTACTTTACAATCAGATGATGGAAGTTTTCCGAGATTTCCCCAAGGCAAACAAAATTTAGGATAATTTTATTCAAGCTCCATGCCAAGACTAAGAATTTGAACGAAATGATGCCAGTGATTGTGAAGTGATTGTTGAGAAGATAAATTGAAATCTCTACTTACGTAAATGAGCTGCGTCATGTTTCCATATTTTTTATTTACAACTAGATTATTTTCAATTCTTTTTATAACATAAAAGTGTAACTTTTAATTACATGTAGAATGTATCAATAGAGGATACCTTTGACATTTGGAAAAAAGTTCTAAACAGTGATGCATGCGCGATAGAAATGTGAGGTGTATATATGCGAGAGCATTCAGTAACGAATATTTCATTTTTATTAATATCGAGATTTCGAGATGCGCATCGCCGAGCTGACAACTCGCGAATCGTTACATGGGACCTGCTGCCAAATTGAATAAGCTCGTGCTCTCTCACGTGAATCGCAAACTCTCGTCCTGTGATGAAAGGGAGTCTGCAATTATTATCCCAGAGTGTCAGCGAGGCTCGTATACAGGATGCTTCACATTTTCTCTACCGATCTACATATACCACTTGTGAGCGAAATTGCTACACTGGTCCTTGATTGAGGAACGATTTGATTCCGGAACGAAAGAGGCAATCAAAACTGAAGAGAAAATGTCAAGTACCAACACCAGAATTGATAAAATTACATGCAAAGGGAGGTCGTCAGTTGCGGAACACTGATATTTGGTTGGGGCTTTACAGGGTAAAAATACATCGAAATCCATTAGATATGTATTCTTTCTTTCGTACCAATGGACCATAGTTTCCGATATATCGAGGTTTGAATATAAAATATAGGGGAATTTTTCAGGGATCCACTCGTCAATGTTCGGGAAGCTAATAACCCTAACATTTCGGAAATTTGCTCTAACATTTCGTAGGAAAATTTTCGGAAAAAATTTAGGAATTCACTTAAAAGTAAAGGAATTATTCCTAACAAACTGTAGGGAAAATTCCGTAAAAGTTCGGGAATTTAAATAAAGTTAACGATTTTTTTCCTAACAAACTGTAGGTAAAATGCAGGAAATTTCGGGATTTACTAGTCGTCCAGAAGATTCGGAACGAATAGCCAAGCCTATGAAAAATATTTGACTACTCATCCCGAATTTCGGGACGACGAGACACTTCGATTTTAGAACTTAATTTTGTTAACTGAACCAAATATTTTGAAATAAAAATTTGCTGGGTCAACTAAATATTTTGTTCCCATATAATAACCATATTGTTTAGTTGAACAAACAAAAACTTTACTGATTCAGACAAATATTTTTCGGAGACTGCGTGTAATTGTCAAAAATATTTTTATTTTCAATTAATGTAATAATAAATGAAGGGTGCCACTACATAAATAGATAACGAACATTTTTCCAACAATGTGTGTATTGCATTAAAAATTCTTTAAAAAGTGCACTTTGTATGTTTATTAAAAAAGAATAATCTTTTTTTTAACGCCTTTCAGCGAAAAATCGTCTGCCATAGTGCGATTACGTCACACTAAATTTTGATTTTCTCGGAACAGAATAATTTTTTGGTATCAAACATTTATTGTTCTTATTCAGCGTCCGCATACCTCAGGAGAAAGTTTTTATTTTTGTACAAAATTGAAAATTCGATTTTTAATTTCTACAGTAAGCCGATTTTGTATTGTTTTATCGCAATCCGCAGCCGAGCATGTTCCAATTTGTGGTCAGTGTAACTTTGAGATTGTCAAATGACACATGTATTTCCTCGAAACTCGATAAATTTGTCTAATCAAATTTATGTGGGCTTGAATCAGCAAAATTTTATCTCGGAAGTGGTTTTATGTCTTATCTTTAAGTGGTGGTTTCGATTTTACAGAATGTTTTTTCGCTCTTTCGAAAAATTCTGATTTTTTTTATTATTTAGTTCAGTACTGCCTCCCTTCAAATATCGTTTATCATAAAAAACTGTAATATGCTCTTCCGGAGCGTGTAAAATTGTTGAAAATAATATTTTACTTTCAATTACTGTAAAAATAAATCTTATTACAAGAACTATCTGAATATAAGAAAAACATACCTAATTTTGTACGAAAAATTATTTTCTTAATTAAAGTATGAATATTATCAAAAAGGTAGTAACATTATCCAATTGAGGATGTCGGGGAAAATTACTTTTATATTTACGGTAGTCCTTTTAATACTAATACTGGAAATTTCCGTTTGATTCGTGGAAATATTAAGAAGTATTCCATGTGAAAGTATAAAAAAATAACAAAAATTTAGGAATATTATAGCCTAAGGATAGGGACAATTCCCGAAATTTTGCACAGTGTAGAGCTAATAAAAACGAGTTTTATAACTCGCCTCTGACCACTTACTTGCTATTTTTCAATTAAAAAATGGAACAATTTGTTTTTGAGATGTCGATGAAAATTTTGTGCGCTGACAGATTATCATTTTGTAAGGAACTAAATTTCTCTTACTCAGAGTGTATTACTCAAGCGCAATGTTAACCAAAAAGGCAGTGCTAGACGAAAAACTGGCAGTATTAAACATCGATTTCGGGCAGTGTAAAATTTTTAAATGAACATATTAAAGAATAATAAAATATGTATTACATAAAAGGTTTATTTATATAAGTATTTATATGAAGAAAGAAATATCAATGGTAAAACTAAATTATTACACAAAACATTGTTAAAACATCTCTGTAAATACTGATTATGTCAATTCGTGACCTATTCGAAAATGATAACTTGAATGAGCTTTTTTTAGCATTACATTAAGAAATAGAGATAAAATGTAGAACTGCATTATTACGCAAAATATTATTCTAAATCGCGGACTATTTGAAAATGATAACTTCAATGACCTGCTTTTTAGCATGCCAGGAAGGCGAATCGCCTTTCGGGCAGTAATAAAATTTCCTTAGAATAGACTTTGCTTTATATACTTTATATACTCTGCTTTCACTATTCTTTCACTGGTTTCTTCGATTCTTCAAACTCTCAGCTTCAAAAATGCCTAATGAGTAATTCTTCTAATTTTCATCGGAAATATATTTTGCATGTTTTTATGAGAAGTTTCATTCGGTGCGAGGTGAATAAATTGTGGAAAAGTTATTCTTGGCTATCAAAGTAATTTTTCTGCTTTTAGGTTGCGAACACAAACAAGTAAGTGCTACCAACCAAATTATTATTATACCATTAAGCCTTTATTTATTTCCCTTTCGGGGTAGGCGTGACTTGCTCGGTTGGAAAATAGTAGTGTGCATATGGGTATATACGTATAAGGTAGGTAGGAATTTAGGTATGAGGTGGATAGGTATATAAGTGTTAGGTATATATATTTTAGATTGATCTGGAATTCTCGTGTTATTTATTTAAATGACACGTTTACTCCGCAACACTGCTCCGACCCAGGTTGCTGATCAATCTCTCTAGCGATCACCCCAAGTGAAGAGCCTCACAAAATTTTTATGTATGGTTCTCCACTTGGGCCCATTAGTATCCAAGATCTTTGTTTCAGGCGTCATTCATTCTACTGTCACTCTGTTTACAAACTATTTGTCGCCACACTTTTCTGTCCTGGCATACTACTCTAGCTTCCTTCACGTCCATGCATTTTTTCATGCAAGCTCTTGTGTTTCTATGGCTTCTTATGTCTCTACGGATTAATGTCTCATTTACAGATTCTAACCATTCTTTCGGCGGTCTACCTCTGGGCATTCTGCCATTTACTTTACCTTTATACACTTGTTTGGTCAGTCGTTCATCTTTCATTCTTTCAAGATGTCCGAACCATCTTAACTGATTTCTTTCCCATGTGTCAACTATTGTCTCTTTTGCACCACATTATTTGAGGATTGTCTCGTTTCGGACTTTGTCCATTAGTGTTTTCCCGCATATTATGCGCAGAGGTTTCATGCCGATCGCGTTAATTTTACTCCTGTCCTTTTCTTGACAGGTCCATGTCTCGCTACCGTATAGTACAGTCGGTACGAATATAGAATTGTGTATGGCCATTTTAGCTTTTTTTGATATGTTTTTATTTGTTAGGATGGACCCTGCTCTACCGATAACCTGTTTACCCTTATTTATGCGCCTATCTAACTCCCCATCTATTTTTCCGTCGCTAGTGAATAGACTACCTAGATATAACTTTTAAATAAAGAAGCAAGTTTTTAAATTAGTGGTAATACAAATTTAGACTTGAGTAACTATCTGATCATTCGAACAATGTAAAGTTTTGAAAAAATAAAGAGAAACGACAAAAAACTAAAAAAAAAGTTTATTATATCAGTTTTCAACCAAATATTTTTGACCTTCGTCAGGACTAGAAATATGACTTGAATCTTCAGAAACTACATGATAAATTGAAACAATCTAAAATAATTGAAAAATCTACATTGAATCAATGAGTCTAATACTAACGAAATAATTCATGAAATCCAAAATTTTGAAAAAATCTAAAATAACATAAAATCAGATTTTAACGTACTCCATCTATTTTTTTCTTTGTTTCGCATATAAAAATATGAAATCTTGTTGATTTAGAATTTTTTTAAATTTCAGATTGTTAGAATTGGCATATAGTTTTTCAATCCAAACATTTGGTTTTCAGGAATTTTAAAAATATTTCGCTTTAGAATAAATTTTTAGATTTTGTTTCAACAAATTCTGCGACTGGGATCAAACTAAGGCCCAATGACACGAAAGAAAAAATACATATCTAATGGATTTTGATTTTCTTTCACCCTGTAATGTCCCAACCAAATCTGTATTACGCAACTGACAACCTTTCCGTGTTGATAGCATTATGAAAATGTATACGTTCAGTATTGTGAATGTCAGTGAGCACAGTCTCATTCATAATAAATGACGAACAAATTCTTGATTAAAATCCACTGATCTGAGAATGATACTTCTGCATATAAATTTGGACACACGAGATTAATATTAATGAAAATAGGTGGGTGCTCACTGAAAATTTGATAAATTACGCGAGACGCAAACTTGATTAATCATCTCCGGTAGCTTGACGATGCATATTCGGGATCAATTTGCATATATCGACAGCTTTCCGTCAGAATGGTGTCCATTCGCTTAATTCCAGGCCTTCCTCAGACGACATATAACGTCAGATAAGCCCAAATGGGGCTTAAATGCATGCCCGTCGGTCTGCACCAATTACAGTGGAATTCATCGAAGGTAGTTGGGAATAAGGAATAAGCTCGTGACAAACCTTCTTTCTCGAAGTTAGGAGATTCATTAAACTAATTTTAAACAGGCGATATAATCTCAGTTTAATATTTGAACTCAACTTAAGGACTTTTATCGTATTCGCTGAAATTTCATTTGAGTGTTAGACCTATAAATTTGCGGGAAATAGATTAAAATTATAGAAAAGTTTGGTTCTGGTTAATTCTACCTTAACGTAAAAAGTCGAAATCATACAAGTTTGTCCTGGATGAAACTTATTCCTATTGAAGTCCGAGAACATAATTCTGTCCGTTGCCAATATAAGGAATCAAAGTTCGCTACAGTTAGTCCGATCCGATTTTCAGAAATAAAAATTAATCCACTCAGTTCCAGGGCAATATTAGCATTCATAACTGGTTTGAAAAATAAAAAATTCTTCTCCTTAATGTAGCCTGATGAACCAGATTGATTATCCAAATTTTAAGTCTACACAGCAAAACCTTAATCTTTTTTAATAACAAAATTGAATAAAAACGCTGCAACAGTTAACGACTATATTTTCACTACTACAGTGATTGTCAACTGTCTGCAGTGTTTCTATCCAATTTCAAGATAAAAAGAGCTTTGAGTTTCTCTGTGTATAAATTTTGATATAATCATGATTTGAATAATAATTATAATAATATGAGTATAATAATAGGTAGCAACAATATATACACCTAGGTTCTCATTATACATCAAATTTCTTTCATGCTGAATATTGATGAACTCAATTCTATGATGATATTCTCTAACTCGAAGATACCATCAATGGTGTTCATCAGCTTCTAGTTGTTAGAGATTCAATCGATCAGACAGAGGGTTGGCACAACTAGTTACTTCGAAAATTGCAAATATGGAGCCAAGTATGTGAAATTATGTTAGTACAATTTCTCTCGAGTTCGTAACTTGGCCTGAGTTTAATCGTTCAGATTTCGGACTGTCAAAGGCTAGTATTTACATAGGGAAAACTTAGCATTGCATCAAGAAAATATAAGTACGGATACGGGCGATACCATGTTTTCTTTCTCCAAGAATATTTTTCTTGTCTCAAGAAAATGTACTCGACTGAAGAAACTTGATTTTCTTCACTAAAATGGTAGATTGGCGAATACGTTTCTTAATTTTCTAGAGAATGAGATTATTAAATGAATTAAGTTTTCCTATCGTATTTTCTGAGAGAACAAATGGTAAAATCATTGGTGACGATGTCTTTATGATCAAAAGGAGTGGCTTTCGTGGAATCGATAACGGTTTATCTCTTCCAGAAAAATAGGCTATCAAGAATGCATAATATATGGAAAATAATCGTGTGAATGCGTTCAATTCATATAGCAGCTGCAGTTTCTGAATCAAGTTAACTATGTTTTATCCTTGAAAAATATTCGAAAATTGTAATCCAAAACTCGAAACACGTGTGTTGTGACGTAACCGGACGTGAGACAAGCTGCAAAGCATTCTTTGCCTTTTTAAGATGCTAGCGAATTGCCTACCTCTCAGGAATCCAAACAAATTCCTGAAAGATTTATATTTATTAGTCAGAAAGCTTCTGTTGGTAAATAGTTTTTCGTTTATTTAATATGGGGCCGTTCAAAAAATACGTAACGCCTTGGGGGGGGGGTCACCTCGAGCGTTACGCCAATGTTAAACTTACATACACTTACTATAGAAAAAGCTTTACGTGGGGGGGGGGGGTATTTTTTTTAGGAAACAGCGATACGTATTTTTTGAACGGTCCCTATTTAGAATTTCATTTTCTTTAATTTCTAAAAGCAAGAGACTTTTTCTCATTTTCTGATACGGCATTGCAAGGTCGTCTAACCACAGATATGTGTGCTTTTGTGTTTGCACATAGTACGTTGAAGAAGTGCAAAGTGCAAGAGTAGTTTCCTTGTTAGCATAGTATGAAAGAAAATGATGTCACCTGCGTCGGGAGGTGTTGCATATGGCGAACCCATCTGCGATGTAAATCAAAGCCTTTGTAAACAGACGTGAAAGACGATCCGAGGGGACCATCGGCGGTAGTTTGATTAAGTCACTACAGAAGTTTCCAATTATGTAAGCATAACTTTACTTTTGTAGTACACCTGTTTGCGAGTCTTATCGGTTTAGAGTTTGCTTGCTGTTAATTAAAAAGATTTCAATCCACTTTGAAATATAAATTTTCAACAAGAGCACGAATTCTCTGCGGTAAAATTGATATCAGTAATAATGTTTTAACCGCGATCATTTAAATTCTAAACAGACTGATCAACGGTGTGCTTTTTAACACATAATAAAGCATTTCAATTGACATTCCTAATTTGTATGTTTTGGTACACCTTTTGAAAAGTATTTCAAAAGAAAAATTTAAATTCACCTGAAGCAATTCTAACTAGAAGCACATTTACATTCCCTACTCCGGTGAATAAAAGAGAGGACCGGTGGGGAGTATGAAGCACGTTGTCGAAGGTGTAATGCCTCCGTGGTGGGACTTTTGCCTTCACTCGAGACAGCTTTAAGTCAGTCACACACAGTCTATCGAGACGTGCGATCGAAAACTCGTGTGCACCGACTTATTACTTATCACTGAGTCCATTACCCATCCCAAACTTGTTAATCTCCGTCGAAAATTTTTGTAATCCTCAATCATGTATCGAATATACAAGTTCCCTTGAATTGGGTCAGGCCCAATCCGCGTGCACCGGAAGTTACGTGTGCCGGTAGTGCAACGACCCGCATCCTTTCTTTTTTCTTCCTAAAACAAAAGTAAACAAATTCCCTAAAAATAAAAGTAATTTAAATTAAAATAAAGTTTAAGTTCTGGTTCACAAAACTGGATACAGTGCAACGATGGATGTTTACGGATTTGTTTCGTGTTTTGTTCCCTTGGGGGAGTCCCCGAGACCATTTCGAGTAGTTGAAGTGAAATCAATATTGCGCCAACATTCAAGTAAATAATTCTCCACCAATAATTGGAATGGAAATAGGTAATGGAGGCTCATTAAAGAAACGGAGCAAAGATTGTTTTTCCGACGATCTTGATTTTTTTGTAATGTTGGAGGAAGTAAGTGAAGTGGCTCAGAGATTCAGTGAAGTTCAATTAGAATGTTAGTGAGAAAGTGGACCAATGGGAAATTACTTTATATCCATGGTTGCTTCATTTTACTCAAATATTTTCTTTACATATCCCACTATTATGATCAAATATTTTATGACAACCTTGGCGGAATACAAATGTTCAAAATGAGAATGCAATTATGTTGAGGAGTTTTCTTTATCGAGGGGGAGAATATAAAAAGAGCTGTAAACGATCGAATTGACTATTCATGTGATGTTTGATACGAAGTTATTCGAATTTACTTTCTTTCCCCTGATGCAAGATGCAGATTTGATTGTGATCGAGCGTGGCATGCGTTTGTATTTGCCGCCACGGGTACTCTCTGGTTGGCGGGAAACTTAAAAAGTTGATACGTGCCTCGCGAGTACAAACACAAGTGGGGTGTATTTTTCCTAACTCGCCGCACTTGTATGCACTGCGCGATGCACTCCGATGGGATCGTAAGAACCTCCCAGTTGCAAAGTGCCGAGTGCAGTTTTCATTTATTCTCCATCTCATATAACTATCGTGCGCGGAATTCATTTCCCCACGCAGTCTGATCTAATCTTCAAAGTGCTCGAATTAACCTCGTGGAATAAAGTCATGATCCTATTTTCCAATTCACTGAAGACAAAGACCAAAAAATCTGGAAGAATCTGCCAAATGTCAAACTGAAAAAAAGTAATACATCTACCATTTAATTAATTGATATAATATTAATAATAATAAAACCTCATCAAGTTCAGTTTGTCACAACATTGAGATTGAACAAATCGAGTCAGTCATTTACCAAATCCAGTCAGCTTTGCCCCTGTCGAAATTCAAGTGATTTCAAGTCTATTGGGGCGAAGGCTATACATCGTTTCCGGTCGATAAAACACAGTCGATAAATCAGCAAACCAAATGTAACGTCCCACCGATCTAATTGTGACCTTTACTGCGAGAAGAGAATACACACTTATCTCCGTTAAATAGCTGATTAAATTTGCACGCTGACGCAAAACGTTTGGAATTGCACTGTGCGCCCTCGAGAGTGGCAGTTACTGTTCCGTTCTTTGCGGTTGCAATCATTAACGTTCCTCTTCTCGAGTCTTGCTGCTCGTTACAAGAGCTCTTTCTCGTAAAAGTTACCCTGTCATTACACAAAATAACGTTCTGAACGTACCGTTGACATTGCCAATGTCAGCCTCCTCGCGCCAAAATTACTTTCTCTTTTGAATACCAATCATGTTGATTCATGTTTTACAGGCGGTTTTGAATTTAAATCTGGGCCAACTTTGATGCAAAGTGGGTCCTTTTCGAGATCACGGAAATGTTTTGGTTATAGGAAGCAACTTGGGAAGCTTTCAGATTGCAAAAGTCTTGTAACTTTCATTTAGTTGGGGTATCAAATTTCTTTTGAATAGTAATTATTATAATTCAGGGTTGCTACAGGTCAGAGAAATCCAGAAGCTCGGGGTAAGTCAGGGAAAACCTGACGTCAGGAAATTTTCGATAAACTGAAGTCGAACTTAATTTTATTATTTTGTTTAAAATTCCACAATTTTGTTAAAAAATCATTCTTTTTTTTCCAAAAATGCGTTTTTTTTTCATTTAAAAATTTATATATTTTGGTAGAAATTGCCTTTTTTGGTTAAACATCACAACTGTTTGGTATAAAATTTAAATCCTTTTTGGTTGAAAATTCAACTACGTAGTTGAAAGTTGAAAATTCATTTCTTTAGTTGAAAATTTAACCATTTTCTTGAAATTAAAGAAAATTTATGGAATATTTTTGTATGTAAAAAATTTAACTATTCCATTTTTGTTTGTTTGTTGAAAATCAATCTTTTTGATATAAATTGAGTATTTTTTGCTTCAAAATTCAACATTTTGAATGAGATTCTTTTTTGACTGAAAAGTCCTTCTAGGTTGAAAATTTCTCTTTTTGGTTTGAATATTAGCCTGCTTTGGATGAAGATTCAACTAATTTGTTGAAACTTCGTATTTTTTGTTTGTTTAATTCAACTGTTTTTGTTCGAAAGTTAAAATATTTTTGTTGGAAAAATCAACTATTACACTTTTTTTTAGAATTTATTTTTTTTTTATCGAAGATTCATCACTCTGGTTGAAAATTCAACTATTTTGTTGCAAATTCCTTTTCCCTTGGTTTAGAAAAACATTTTTTACATTTATATTATTGATCTCTTAGGTGTAAGGTTGTTTTTCTATCTAAAAGAAACGTTTAGAACGGTCTGGGTAAAGTCATGGAATTTCGAAATTGGGATTTTGTAGCAAACCTATAATGACATTTATTGAATGTATTATAGAGCAACACCTTGAGGTTTCGAACTATAATTTTTAAGGTAAACGTTTTGCTTCGTTGCTCCCGAGCGTCTCGTCTCGTGGACAGCAACAGTCTAAGAGTCGTCCGTATCATTCAGGTAATCTGGTTTACTTCGAACCTCGAGACTCGCTAAGTTTAACCTAGATTCTGCTCTCGTTGCGTGACAACGTGTCTGTCTTTCTCGAGTAATGCCCTTTTGTGTTCTCTATTTTCACAAAAAAAGAAATACACGTGCATAATTAAGTCATATACCGAAACACCTTGAAGTGGACCGAATCTTTCGTCATCACATAAACTCGGCATTCTTTTCTGTTTGACATTTAAATCTTCTTACAGTATTTGCATTCTCTTTTAATATATTTTTTTGCGAAATAAAAAAAAAAGTAGAAAGCGAAGCACCCATGGAATAAAATAACAAATAATATTGTTCAGCTTACAGCATTGATTAATTTTTCAGTGAAAGTGACTCACGCGAGTGAAGTGCCGAATTTTGTGAAATGGAAAGGACGAATTTCGCGAGGTGATTGCAGACTTGAGAAAAGTGAGGAGTAAAGTTATCTCGAGTTTATTATAGCTTTTAAACCCTGCAATCTTCTATAACACGGAATGGCGTAAATCTAGACAGGATTAAAAATGGTGACAGATGACAAGGATAGGGGTATACCCAGCAGCACTCTGGCCACTCTCCGAGGGATACTTGTGAGTTCCCTGTCTAGGGAGAATCTTGGGCCCCACGATCTTCCATTACGTTCGAGAAAGGTGCACTTTCGTGAAGGTATCCTACTCAATATCCTTTGAGATTAATGATTCAAAAATGTTAATGTGTTCAGGAGAATCGCACAAAAGACTCCGTTTCCTAAAGTGTGACAGAACTCCTTTAAAACTTCCAAGTAGGTCATAGTTTGAAAAGTTCCCGAGGAGAAGGCTTTGGGACAAATAAAGATCTATTTGAATATAGATGTTAGGAAAATAGTGCAGTCACAACTTTATTGCAGTTGGATATATTTTCATCAGATAGTCTAGTCGATATGAGTTCGATTGGACTTTTGACTTTTGGAAGGATAAATTATTCAGTAGATGGTTTTGGAAATTTTTAAATAATTGTGTACTTGAAGGAAATTATATGAAGGATTTTTAGTTACAGAGTGTTTATTTTGAAGGCCTTCAATTACATTATTTGGTACATATACATATCATTATGTTACATTATTTCCAAAAATGTAGTAAGCTTTTATTTTTATACGAGTACAAATTGAGATGCATTTAACTTTAGGGCAATTTTTATTTTTTGGGAAATGCGAGTTTAAATTCTTCTTAATTTGAGAAGATTCAATTGAATATTTGAATTGCATTAGCAACCATATATGTCTTCCAGGGTAAAGTTTTCGTTTTTGCTGTTGATTATCAGATTAAAATCTACTCTACAACTATACAAATATAAAAATATTATCTTACTAATAAAGCAAGTAATTTAGGATGCCTAATTAAAATGTCAAAACGTTCAAACTTGTAGGCTTTAGATTTTTGAAACAATATTAAAAAAGAATAATTTTAAATCCTATTAAATGCATTCTTTCAGGAATGTTTAGACCTTTTAGTATAGTTGAAGTAACTATTGAGTTTATTAAAAAACAACTTGAATAGTTGAAAGTTTGGGAGAATTACATTTTTTGATAGTTTGGCGCTTTTTGATATTTAGTTTAATTTTTAATCAATTGAAAATTGAAAATAATTAATTTGCTAAATTTTGATGCTTCCAGTTTTGGTTGGTTCCAGCTACATTCAGTTTGCTGACAATGATTTTGTATCGAAATCTTTGCACTGAATGTTGTCAAATTTATGGCGATTTGTACTGTATTTAAATTTTATTTTTGAATGTTCAATATTTTGATTATTTTCACAGACGAAAGATAATTAGAAAAAAAACGATATGAAGTGGAGAATGCTAATCGGTACTAAGTCCAATCATCCTTATTTTACAGGAGAGACAAAAATCTTTCTAGAGAAACAGTCACTTTAATAACCATTGTGTGAAAAAGTAGGTAGCGCTACGTGTGCATAACATAATCTAATGAAATATTTTTTTATTTTGATAATATCTCCAATTGTTAAATACTTGTTAGAGTCCTATAATAATTGTCGAATTATTTTAAAAAATTGAATATTTTAGTAAACTTCATACGTTTAGTTTGAATTCTTTGAAATTTAAAAATATTTAAATACGTGTAAATAATCAATTGTAGGGTAAAAAATTGTAAAACCTTAATTTTTACTCAAATACGTGTAAAAAGGCAAGAAAGAATGATTTTCGAAGAAAACTCAATTTCGCCCAAAGTAGAGGTAACACAGTTTAGCTTTCCCTGTTTCAATTAAGGTATTTTTAATGCTTTGAAATTTGGGTAAATTCAAATTGTGCTTCTTTCAAGTTTGGGGGAATATAGTTTTGTAAATTTCGGTATCATTTCAAATAAAAATAATTTAATTAATTATCATTATTTCAATGTAATTACTAATTCTTTCGGATCCCGCACACAATACCTGATAAAGTGGTTTTTAGTGGATTTTATTGACACTAATTTATTTTATAGTTTATGAAACTAGAAGAAATTTCCCAAAAGGACGTTCACCAACAATACATATTGAGCAATATATTTCAATTTTTCAAGAGCAAAAAAGATTTTCAGAAATCACATTCACAGTGCTCAAATTTAGAAAGTTTTATTTTAATGTAGATTCAATCATTAAAAATTAAAACATTAGAAAAATAGTCAATGTGTGATATTTTAGATTACTACTTTTCCTATTTGGAAAATGTAATAATCTGAATAGATTGGTTCAGAATCAACCACAAATTTTAGATCTTGGCACTATGATTTATTTCCTTCATCCGTCATGTTTTGTTGACATAAAGGACCCGGCACAAAGTACATGGGAGAAGGTCTTTCGATGGATTTTTCTGACACTCAATTATTTTGTTGTTTATGAAACTGGAAGAAATTTTCCAAAAGGACTTGAACTAATTGTGTCTAGTTTTTTTTTGCTGGATCCTTTCTTTTAAATTTAATTACTTTTTACGTGGAAGCTGTAAAGTTTGTACTATAATTGATTTTGGCTTGTTTTGATTAGTTTTATTTGTGGTGTTTGAAGGATGGGAATGATGGGTCTCACAAAATAAATTATATAAGGTATCGATGCCATTAACCTGACGGTATCGGTGATTGAGTTATAAGATAGTTATAGTTGCTGCATGGGCATTCGTGCAGCAATCAATTTACCTACGTACCTGGAGTTACATGGGATATTACGAGACGTAGTGGTCCTATAGAAAAGGCTCTTACGCATGGTCTGCAATAACGGTCTGAACCCGGGAATGGAACGAGAAATCAGAATTAATCGCTTCTGACCATTAGGGAACATGCTACACTATCGTACAAGTTCAATGCGTTTGCCAATCATTCCACGATATTTACGATGTGATAACAAAATTTCAGTCTTACACGATTCCTGATGCTTTCTATTTCTTCCCATTATTAAAAGACTATGATTTAAATAAAAGAGAATAAATAAAATCAAAAAAGAATTCCTTTTCTTCACTGTAATCATTATTTTTCTTATACCTTCTTTCTCTATCATTCTTTCGATAAAGTATTGTATAACTCTGGTTGTTATAAAAATTTAATTTAATGAGAATCGAAAGGATAGTCGCACAATAAGCAGAATCGTGAGATTTTAGATAGAGTTTGTTTGTTGGATGTCTCGATTTTAACTCATTATTATGCTGAATGTTCAGTTGACTGGAACGTGTTGGATATAGAAAAACTATGGAGTGTCCTCCCTGCGATTTAGTGGACCATGATCTATAGAGTCATGAATCAATCGACCATACTGTGTAGTGAAGATAGTTGGCAAACGACAAATGGGCACGATGAGATCATAATTGAGGCGTGAATTGATTTATCGCATGATTAACAATTACGCTAACGATCCTTTACGACGTTATGAACTGCATCCTCTAACCTCATCAAAATTTCGCCCTCCGTTTTCCAAATTTCCGATAATGAGTAGAAATAATTCGTAAGATATATAAAACTGAGTTTCTTTTTACGTAATTAGAAAATTAGTTTTGAATACAAGTATAAACAAATTATTTAGGGAAAATAAACTGATACTTTAAACTTTTTAAATTCTTCTGATTTTGTGCGGTTGCTTGCAACTTAGGGAATCAAACGTTTAGGGAAGTTATTTTGTTATAATCTAAATTTAATTGCAGGATGGTTGCAGGTCAGGGAAAATCTGAAAATCAGGAAAGTCAGTGAAAAAAAAATATGCAAAAGTCAAGGAATTTCTGTAAGAAGAACTTTAAGTAACTGTCAAGAATAATAATTAAAGCTGTCACACAGTCACTATTAGTAAATTTTTTTCTCAAATCACTTTTTTAAAATAAAGTCACTATAGTCACTTCTTTAAATGAAAATATCACTTTATTCACTTTTCTTTCCATAAATTATTTTAAGGACTTTACCAAATTTGTCATGGGATTTTAAAGAATTTTCTTGCATTTTGGAAGGTATGGGATGATTTTATAGGATCAATAAATTTTGAGGATATTTTAAAAGATTCCAAGGAATGTTACAAATTTTCCGAGGATTTGAATAAGTAATTATAACAGCTGTCAAAGTATTTTAATAAATTTTTCAAGATTTCAGGAAGTATCGTCAGGTTTCATGTATTTTCACGGGATTTTATGAAAATTTAATGGATTTCAAAGAATTTATTCAGAATAATTAAGAGTTTTCGTAAGATTTCAAAGATTTTCAAATATATCAAGGTATTACCAAAATTTTTAGGATTTAAAAAAAAATCCAAGGAATTATCAATTGACGTCAATAATTTGAATATATTTCAAAGAATTTTAAAGATTTTAGGGTATTTTTAAAAATGCAAAGGCATGCTTAAGAGCTTTGAAAAACTGTCAAGGACTTTCAAAAGATCTTAAAGGATTTGAAATATCTTAAGGTATTTTTAATAAATTTCTATAATTTGAAGTGATTTCAAAGTATTTTAAATATTTTATGGCATTTTAAAAGATTCCAAGGAATTTCCAATTGTTGCCAATAATTTGAAGGGATTTCAGAGAGTTTACATGATTTGAGGATATTAGTAAAAATTCCAAAGAATTTTTAAGAGCATTACAAAATTTCAAGCAATTTCAAAAGATTTTAAAGGATTTGAAATATATTAAGGTTTTTAAATAGATTCCAAGCAATTTTCAAGATATTAAAAATATTAAAAGGGATTTCCAAGAATCTTAATGATTTAAAGGGATTTGAACTCATGTATTTTAATAAATTTTTCAGGATTTCAGTAAATGTTATCAAATTTTATAGAATTTCACGCGATTTTATAATATTTTATTCGAAACCACTATGTTAGGTGCCTATAAAGCCCCCAGAAAAGTGAGCGTTAGATAGCCCTTTACCACACCGTCCAGCTAGCGGCAGATAATTAGTTCCGAACGCTGCCGCACAGTCAGATAATTAGTTCCACAAATGGCCACTGAATAACGCACAATTTATTCCATTATTTTACTGTAGGCATTTATATGTGACCGTCCGCGAAGAAAGGGACCTAATGCGAACAAAATCTATTTTTAGTTTTTTACACCAGTCGATAGTTTTTTATTTGCTCTTTCATAGTAATAACTATTATTCCTATATCTGAAAAATTCGAATTGTTATTAAACTACAAAGTCATGCCCTCTTGTGGAGTTCCTGTGCTGGGCCGCCTCTCCAATCGCTCCTCCTGTAAAATGAAGTTACCGCGCGCAGGTCCTTTTCTTCGCGGACGGTCACATATGGGGCATAATTTCTGAAGTGTACCCACCTCGAAAATGAAAGTTGTCCGATCGGGCTAAAAATTGGCCCAATTGTAGTCCTATTAGATAGTACTCCTCACACCAAATATTAATTCATTTTGATAATTATTTATCAAAGTGGAGGGGGTACAATTTTGTGTTTTTTAAGAAAAGCTTTACTTTCAAACGTTTGTAACTTTTGTCCTATTGCCTTAAACAAAATTTCACTTGAAATATTTTCGATAGATTTTTTCACACGCTTTCTGTTGGTAACAATGATTTTTGAAAAAAATCAAAATTTGACTCAAATTTTCGAAAATCAAAAATAAATTTGACTTTTTTCAAACTTGGGCACTTTTTTTTTCTTTAAAATAGTTTTAAAAGAAAGCTGAGATTTTTTCCTATAAGACCTCCAATTTTTAGAGTGGCAAATTAATTTGTCTTTGAGCAATAAAACGATACATAAACAAGATGCCGTGATAGGGCCGGTGGCGCGCGATCTCCCCTAGTGCGCTCAGGCCGAGGATCTTTGTGGCAACGCTTTAGTGCCAGTTTTTTAAGCTAAGTAATATTATATGCTGCTAGAATAACTGTTCTCTGCATTTTCAGGGTGAATTAACAAAGGCCTGCATTACGGTAAGTGTAAAATTAATTGGAAATATGCTTTAAAAATTAGAAGTGAGAATATACATCTTTTAAATTTACATTTTTTTTACATTTACATTTTTCTTCAAAAACCTGAAGGAAAATTTATTGCCTGGGGAGGTTTTGATTTGCTTCGATTTTGCTGAGAATTACGCCTTCATAATCCAGAATGTAGCGCAATGATAATTTAGCTCATGACATGGTGGCTGTTCACGAGTATCAAAAGATAATAGTAGAATACTTGAAAACTCATTTCAGGCCAAGTAAAATCTACTATTTCACTGATGGTACAGAGCAAAATTTCAAAAATAGGAGTAGCTTTGTTAATCTCGAAGCCCATGAAGAAGATTTTGGTATCCAAGCTGAATGGCACTTCCATGGAACATCTCATGGTAAGGGAGCATGTGATGGTATAGGAGCGAATATAAAGAGACAAGCAGTACGTTCAAGCTTACAATGTTCTCCGAAACATCACATGCTCACTCTCCATGCTTTGTTTCAGTGGGCAAACAGTAACTGTAAGGAAACCGAAATTTTTTTCAGCAGCAAAGAAAATCACGCCTTAGCCACCGAGTGACTGAAAACCAGATTTGACAAAGCTGTCATGATGCCAGATACATTACAGTACCACGCTTTCATTTCCACTCAAGACGGAAAACTTCAACTCAAGAAGTTTTCGTCCTCTGAGAAATACGACATCTTCTCGAATGGCAAAAAACAAAAACCGCAAAAGAAGCCTGCAAAGAAAACAACTGTTGAAACTATCGCCAAAAAATCGAACAGAAAGACAGATAATATTACCATGTAATATTACTTAACTTAAAAAACTGGCACTAAAGCGTTGCACAACGATCCTCGGCGTGAGCGCACTAGGGAAAATCGCGCGCCACCCGCCCTATCACGGCATCTTGTTTACGTATCGTTCTATTGCTCAAAGACAAATTAATTTGCCACTCTGAAAATTGGAGGTCTTATAGGAAAAAATCTCAGCTTTCGTTTAAAAATATTTTGAAGAAAAAAAAAAGTGCCCAAGTTTGAAAAAAAGTCAAATTTATTTTTGATTTTCAAAAATTTGGGTCAAATTTTGATTTTTTCAAAAATCGTTATTACCACCAGAAATTTTATGAAAAATTCTATCGAAAACATTTCAAGTGAAATTTTGTTTAAGGCAATAGGACAAAAGTTACAAACGTTTGAAAGTACGGCTTTGCTCAAAAAACCCAAAAATTGTACCCCCTCCACTTTGATAAATAATTATCAAAATAAATTAAATTTTGGTGTGAGGAGTACTATCTAGTAGGACTACAATTGTGCCAATTTTTAGCCTGATCAGACAACTTTCGTTTTCGAGGTGGGTACACTTCAGAAATTATGCCCCATATATAAAACTTTACCTCGAAACAAACCACTTTCAAATCTCGCGCTCTACGAAATTACCAATCACAGCTCAAATAGACAACTCCCACATCAATCGTATATTTTCATCTAGAACAATAGAATTCGTGAAACCTTTAATCATCTGCAATTACGTCGCAAAGTGTTATAATTTTAAATCTTCGTACACTCGAAATCATGGAAAAACAACCAAAATGCCCCTCAACATAAACGAGGGAGTGTGAAAAGCAAAATAAGATTTAATACCCGGAAAATCTGAGGATAAATATGAGCTGGCCATCGAGAAATTTGACAAATGGGAACACTCAGAGAAAAAGTTGTCTTGAAACAAAAGCATCGTCCTCTTGTCTGTTCTGTTTCGAACCACGTGAAAATCGTTTTTACACAAACGGAATTATTTAGCTGCAAGATTACGTGAAGTTTGTCGCAAAAGGATAATATTTTCTGCACAAAGATTCTTTTAGTGACAAATGAAAATCCTCTCAACCTTAAATTTAAGAGGAACTTCTATTAGTGTCAAAAAGCATCTTTTCGACTCAAGAGGAAATTTCTCTGAGTGAAAAACAAAATAAAACAGAAGAATGTTCAGGCAGTGATCATCATCATTATAAAAAAACATTCACTTCATAGGACGTTCTCGCACCTTTCCGGTAAAGGGATATCTAACGCTCACTTTTCAGGGGGCTCTACAGTCTCATAACATGATGGTTTCGAGTAAAATATCATACATCACTGGTAGGGTTACACACGTCTTCATGTGGAATTCAACATTCACAAGCATGACTAGAAAATCCATGACCTAACCCTACTTGTGGTGTAATATACTATTAATGGACTTTAAAGAATTTATTATATAATTTATTATATATACAAGAAATGAGGGATTTCGTAGGGGTTCAAAGATTTGAAGAGATTTTCAAATATGTTTTGCAATTCATTTGAATTCATTTCGAATTCACCTTAAATTCTTATTAATTTATCCTGACTTCTTTGAAACTCTTTAGAGTTTTCTTCGATTTTTGTTATTCACCCTGCATTTTTGTGCATTTCATCGAATCCTTTTGATTTTCTTGAATATTTCTAAACTCATTTGAAACTTACTGAATCCAATGAATTTCTTCATATTTTTGACGAACTTTGTACATATTGATATTCACGTTTTTAAGAAGTTCAGTCTACTAATAGTCTTTGTTTGTCTGTTTCAGGTGAGTAACATTTCATGTAGCAGCAGTTTCATTTATAAGTAAGTACGTTCGTAAGTCGTCAGCGTTAACAAACAAGGACGCTGTATCATCCTCGCAAACTCATTAAAGTGTACGCTGTACGCTCGCCGGTTCCTCGGGCGCCGAGCCCGAGTCTTTGTGGGCATGAAATAAGTACGTAATGCACCAGTTCTTTGCACTCTTTACGAATTTGTCGAACCTCTCTGTAACTGAATAAATACTGGTTCTTCACGATTTCACGAGGCGCCACGTGTTGCGCAATTAATTTCATCACTGTGTCTGGTTGGCTGCTTTCATGTTGTATTGACCCTTTTGTCGTTGATGACTCGCAAAAAGTGGCTTGCTCACGTCATCCTTTAGGCCTCTATCGACTCAACAAGTTTCACGATTTAACGCTTTATTAAGCATTAATGCTAAATTGTTTTATATACATGAAGAGCTTTTATAATTTCATTATAATTTTAGGGTTGTTGGAGTGAAGATTTTAATTATGGGTATTCGATATTTTATGGCTTTCGATTTTTGAGAGAAAGCAGGTACAAATAAAATACTGCTTTTCGCCTAAAAAGGAAATGCAGTTGGCATTGGGGGCATTAAAGGAGACTTTAAGAGAGTCCAATTTTATTGATATAGTCAGGAAATCATGAATATGGGCTCAAATTATATTTAAATAATTACAATAACTTTGGGGGAAATTATATTTGAGGTCTGTTTGGAAAGGATCCGCGAATTTTTAGTTTACTAGTGTACGCAGTTTTGTAAACTTCTAACCATCTACACGTCGTATTTCGGGATGACGGAACGCACCGTACAACCATAAATGTTGCCAAAAACGTGACCATTCATGTTCGGAAACCGTCGTTATGATTCGGAAACTGTATGGCAATGATTCTATGAGTGATAATGAAATTAAAAGAGTGGTTTAGACGATATAAAAATGGTCTTACTTTAGTGGAGAGAGACCCTCGCTCTGGCAGGCGAAATTCATATTAAATGAAAGCTTAGATCTTCTTGTTTCTAAGCCGCAAAAGGCATAATAGAAGGTTTAGGGATTTCAGGGACATTTATTAAAGTAAATATTTAATTGCAAAACTCGAGGAATCGGAATTCAGAAGTCAAATTAAAAACAAATGAGAAACTCTGAATTTGTTTTAAGCAGATTCAAACATTTAATTGAAAAATGGCCTACACACCAAAGTGTAATAATACCACACTGAAGAAATTGTTTGACATTAGTCATATGTATCGTCTTATTTCCTTTGAAGAAGAATATATTTAGACTTACACATAGACAGTGAAATGATTCAAAGGGATTATTTCGCATTTGATGACTATTGTCTGACGTGCTTGAATATCGCGTGCATAAAAAGTGCTTTAAGAACAAAGTTCTATTATTAGATCAACTAATAAAATGTTAATAATCATTGATTTACATGTTCATTTTAAAATAAACAAAATTATGGATAACTTAACCATTTATGTGTGTGTGTATACTTTGAACTCTCATGTAATCCAAATTAAATTAGACCACTTTTAACTTAAAGGGAAACCAATTTTTTAATTTGAATACCTTTGTGAGAAACTATAATCTCGGTAGTCACTACATACACCCAAGTCGGAGTTGCTTTCATCTTTATACAGTCACCAAAGAGATTTACGTATTCACCTTTTGTCGCCTATTTTAGTACTTTCATCTATTTCACCTATTTTGGAAATTTGTTACCTTTTTTAAGTTAAAAAACTAACATTTTATTTAAAATTGCAACTTACAATACCTTGGAGATAATTCTTCAGAGATAAAATGAGCTGCAATTTTTTTGGTACTAGGAGAAAGCCGAAAAATGGCAGTCAATTTATTTTCTGGTCGGGAATTTTTTTGATTCTTATATTTTAGTAGAAAAACTTGTTAAAAAGTGGGAAGTCTTACAGCTATTAAGTAGCTTTTTTACGTTTGTTTCCTTTTTTTAAATCGTTAGCCTTCTGTATAAGAAGAGTATATTTCAAAATTTTTAGATGTAAAATTTAAATTTCTCAAAGATGTATATTTTAGAAATAAAGGCCTTAAAGTTCATGAATTTTTTATTCATAACATTCAAGAATAAATAATTTTAGCTCGAACTATGATGAATTTGAGCATTTGAATTCTATATTGTTTGAAATTCCTTAATTATTCTGTAAACTCTTCTATAGATTTATCACGTTCTTGCAATTTCAATCATTTCAAATTCAAGTAATAAAAATTGGACAGTTTCAAATTAAAAACATTTGAAATTGCAAGGAACAATATTAAATATAAAGCCTTCAATTTCAAACAATTTTTATATTGAAAAATTAAAAATTTTTTGTGTTAAAAACCATCTCATTTGAAATTTAAATTGTTCAAAATTGTACAATTTCCAACAGAAAGCCTTAATAAGTTAAATAATTGAATGTGATAAAAATGTATTAGTTTTAGATTAAAAATTCATAAATTAGTATGATTTCCAATTATTATTTATAAATATATACATATATAAAAATAAATAGGAGAGTTTTCAGTGTTTCAATGCTCAATGTTAAATTTGAAGTTTTTTCTGCTTGTAGACCTCGAAATTAAAATTGCTCAATTTTGATGACCTCTATTTTTTATTTGTACGCACAATTTTAAATATTTTTTATTTCTGATTCTTTAATTTTCAGTTAATAGGTACTTCAGATTATAATTTCAGTTTCGAGAGCTTGAATTTTTCAATTTAAATGACCGGAAACATTTTTTAAAACTCCGTAAAATGAGTTTGAGAGATATCGGTTAATACTAGCCCGTACCCCAAAAACTACGAAGTTTTCCATTTATTTAACATGGGAAATAAGAAAGTTCTCGCATGTGTATTTTTATTATTTAATTTTTGGAAAAGAATCCACCTATTCACCTTTTTTAACTCCAATAGATACTGCGATGACTGCTTTACGGAAAGAACCAAAGTTGCTTTGAAAGAAACTAGATTTGACAGCTCAATAATTTCTTCATATTTTAAGGAGTATAATATATAAGTATAAGGAGTATGTCCTATTGGGATAAAGTTGAGGTAAATCCGAGGGTAAATATAATTAGATCGTCTTTAACATTTGTGGTCCACGCACATGTGTAACTTTGATAGAAACCAAGTTTAAACCACTTTTAGCATTGTTTGAAATTGCATTTCAATCATTTTAGCTTTTACTAAGTCAAATCTGCATTATTCACTTTAGGAAAACTAAATTTGAATACTTTTAACTACGTTCAAAATAAAGCTTAAAAACTGAAGAAGATTTGTAGGAAAGGGATGTAGAGTGGAATTATTTGTCATTTGCTGAAAAGGAATGAATCAAACGGTCTGTTGGTTCATAGATCGGTAGATCAGGATCGACAGTACCTGTGAGAGGATCGATCGTACCATTTTCTTCGATACTTCTTGCGAGGTACCCACCAAATATGGAACTGCCTCACCTTGATGGACCAAAGGCATTGCTTACCGTGCCGTTTGTGGTTAAATTTCTTAGCCAACCGCGTAAGCCGGGCTACTTTAGCGGTGCCTTGTGATGATTATAGGTTAGGAAAGCGTGGGCATATGGAGAAAATATTTGCTACGCTAAATTATTCTTTGGAAAGTAACCGAAGAAACAACTGTCATTATTTTCTTCTTTTGTGTTAAGGAAATGAGCACGTTATTTTCTCAATCGTTTATTTTTAACCGCAAAAACATAAAAGTGATTAGAAATTAAGAATATTTTTCAGTTTTAAAAGTTTCAGAAAATTATTTCTGTAGAGGAGTATTATATTTGAACTTTTATTAAAACTGCCGTAAGCTATTTTTAGATTTCTTAGTTTTTCGAGTCCTAGTTACTTATTCTGGCCAGAGAAAGTTATAAATTTGTGTACATGTCTTCTGCGCGCTGTGTTATTAAATAATAAAGACACTTTCTCGGTTAATAAGAAAAAGGAAAGGTCCTTGATGGATGCGAGGCAGAATTCAGAGCAAGACAATCTCGTAAATTATAAATAAGAGTCTTTCTCGCAGAAACGTAAATTTGAAACGTTTGTGATATGAATGTTTCGAGTCGCGGAACAGCCCTTCGTATCTATGAGATTTACATATATACTGGGTACTATATACAGGGTGGTCTTAAGTCAGAGAAAACTTGATAATCAGGGAAAAATCAGGGAATTTCTGTAAGAGGCTAGTAAAATAACTGTCGAGGATAATAAAATGAAAATATTTTAATTTTAATTTGAAATTCCTTTATTGCGTTTATAAAAGATTCTATGTAAAGAAATGTTGCAAGATGAAAATTCTGGTCTTTGAATATTAATTTTCGTGGAAAATGAAAAATTGGCTAGGAAAAAGTTAGGGAATTAAAAAAATGAAGTTTGTGCCTTCTAAAAAATGCAGTTATTTGCTTAAAACTGTTTTTGTTTGAAGTTTAATATTTTTTGTTTGAAATTCGACCATTTGGTTGAAAACGGTTTTATTTTTAAAATGTTATGAGATTAAAATTCTGGTCTTTGAATATTAATGGTCGGGGAAAATCAAAAATTGGTCAGGCAACAATCAGGGAAAAGTCAAGGTATTTTGAAAATGAAGTTTTTCGGCCACCCTGTATATATACGTCCTTCCACCTTTTGTGAATGTATATTGAAAAAAAGATCGAGGAAAAGTTTTTGCATACCCCATAAGAAATTTATATTTTTATCTATTGTTTTCTATTTCTCAAATAATTTAAATTTAAATCCACTGGTACTGAGTACAAGATAAAAAGCGAAAAAATCCAACTTTCCGTAAGAAACAATTTCAAATAATTATTTATCTGTCAATATGAAATGGTGGTTGACTCGTGACCAGATTGCGTAATAGCGGTTTATTTCGTTCAAAAGGAGATTCTCTCGGGTCTATATATTTCGTGAGATGTCGCGTGGGCGGAATACGGGATAATTGAATTCGTCGTAATTGCGTGGGTTTGTATAATATCGCTTAAGGGTTAGGGTGGGGCAGGCACAAACTTCGGCTGAGGTGTAACGAAAGCCGCTCATTAAAATAATCTCTGAATAACATTTTATACGAGACAAAAAAAATATATTCCGGCACTTTACGCCGCTAGAACTTAATTTACTTTTCACCTTATCACCAAGACTGGAAACAGAAAAATTTCGTATTCATGTAAGAGAAAAGATTGAAATAATGAAGAATGTCTCTTTCAATTCTTTACATTTAAAAGAAATTTGAATTTCTAAATCTCGTAAATACTAAAATAAATGTAATTTGTAAATTCAATTTGCTAGAAGAAATGATTAAATTAAGAAAAGTTGGTTATAAACGTAAGCATATATGTATAAAATGTTAAGAAAAATTATATATACTTTTGTAAATTATTGAAGATAACTTAAAATTGTGGAGTGGTCTGATACGATAATAATTTTAAGGAGTACCACATTGCAGTAACAATCCTTTGTTATGAGAATATTACTATTCACCCAGGTAAGAACATTAAATCCTGGATTGGCCCTTCGAGACTATATTCAGGGATGATATTGTCCCATGGTTGTGTTGGGTTAACCAGGGAATATTCAATTTTCTTAAATAGTCATTAAATCCGACGTTTATGAAAGGACCTACACCAAAAAAAAACTAGCCTTATACGCAAAATAAAAACTATATATAGTATATTTCTTTATTATTAATTTTTTTTATAAAAAGTGAAAACTCAAGCTGTATCTGTCAAAATTTTGAACGATTGTCGGTCTAGAGAAAAATAAACAGTGAATAACACAGATATTCGAACACTCCGTTTATGCGCATTTAATCCTGTCATTGTTGGAAGAAATGCCCGTACGTGTTCCCAGAAGAGACTTTCAGTATATATGAGAACCAACGCCTCCTAATCCGGTGCTATTGAATTGATTCTAGAAACGGATCAGTGAGATTATCCGCGATCCTTTTATTACACCAAACGATTCACTTCTAGGACGCGCATATGGCCGATTACGTTATCGTCGATTTTCAGTTTCAGGTTCGTCATTCTGATATAGCCGATAATGAAATCCAGTGAAAAATACAATTTTATAACTACATATAGGTATATGGGTAATTCCAAATTAACTTCGGAATTCTTGGCCCCCGCTAACATCACAGCCTTGATGCTTCAAAATATTGTATTTTATATCACATAAATTAAGTGCTTTGTCTCCTACATACATTTTTCACTAGTATAAAATATTTTGAAGAATCGTAAATTAACAGATTTTATTTAAAAAAGAAACGTAAACAATATTAACAGAATCCAGAAAGTGTGGGCATATTATATACTCATTGTTCAAAGGAAACCGATTCGTACTTAGTTTCAGAATTAGTGTTTAAATCAACATTTCCCATACTTCACACGTGGCGTCTATCGAGTCATGTTTAGGCCAAAGTTGGTCCAGTAGGCGGGCGAATATGTCAATTAAATTATAAAATGTAATGTCTAAGGCAGGACTGATTCACGTTGCCGACTGACGAGTCCGATGAGTCAGTCCGGGACAAATCATCAAAAATCTCATTTTTATTTTATTTTTTTAAAATCTCAAAATAATTGCAGAACAAGGATAATTATTATCGACCCTAATGCCAATTAAAAAATCTTTACATCTATGATACTTGGGTCAATTCAAACGATATCTGACCCAGATTTGGAACGGTTTTTGGCGTTTCTCGTTTAAAAAAGATTTCCCATAGTTCACCCGATGGTCGGGTCGAAACAAGTTTCTTATCAATATAAAATGTGGCTCAACTGGGCTGCCAAAGCCAGACTGACATTGGGCCGACGGTTTGACTCTTGATCCCAACGAAAATTCGCACATGATCTGGTCCAAATTGAAGACTTCGATTTTTTGTCTACACATTGCATAGTTATATTTAAATTTTATCTTTCGGCTTAATGACTTTAAAAACTTTTAGGGACTGTCAAAAAATTGTTTTTAATCATTTAAATTATTTAAACAAGTTTGGAAAGATATATATATATATATATATCCTTGTCTTCGAAATTTGCATAAACTACGTCCACCGCAGCTTTTTACGTATATTTCAAGAATAAGTCGCTAAATTATCTGTTGTTTTAACCTAAATTATCTCTAAATAGTACGGAGAAACGATTTCCGATGTTAACGAACGATTTTGGAAAGAATTATCATAAGCAAATTCTTCGGAAAGTACATAAACGTATTTTGTAATTTGTAAACTTCAACTATGTTCTTCTAAGTTTATTCTTTCACTGTTAAAAATGTTTGTAAATTTAATATAGATTTACTATACATTTGTATAGTAAATCTAAAAACTCGGTCCAGGAAATAGTAATTAAGAGGCTGCATAGTAAATTTCATATACATGTATATTGGTCAACTCTTAGAAAAGTCAGGTAAATTCACTTTACACAAATTAAAATTAATGTTGGCAGTAATCGTTAATTCCAAATAATAAAGCATGATATTTTTTTCTAGTTAAACATAAATTATACTGGGTTTTAAGTGGAAAAGTTCAATTAAGCGAATAATTAAGACACCTAACCTAAAAGCAGCGGTTGTTTTGTTAAAATTCTGACATTTACAGTGAATTTTGAAGAAAATCCCACCTATACGTTGCACTTTGATTATAAATATGAATTTAGTCGATGAATTGTAGGTTATTACTTTATTTTTTAATATTTGACAAGATTTGTGTGCATCAAAGAACTTTCAACTTTCACGCGCTCTGTTTTACTATACATGTATATTAATTTTACCAGATGATGGTATATTAAATTTACTACACGTATATGCATATTGCTTCCATTACATTTATAGTAAAATCGCTATAGAAATTTCTAACAGTGTTGATAATATTGAAGCGGGGAAAGCGAAACGGTGCTAAGTCCAATCTACCTAATTTTACAGGAGAATCACAAAAACCTTTCTACAGAAACAATTTACAACTGATTGAGTAAATTTTTTTTGTGTTATGTGAATGAATCAGTTTAATAACCATTTTATGAAAAAATATATAGAGCTACATTTTTTAATTTTGATAATAATATCTCTAATTGTTAAATGTTTGTCAAAATCCTATATATGTACCGTAATATGTAAATATAATATAATGTAAAACCGTAAATATGTTTAGCTTTCCCTGCTTCAATTAAAATTTCTTTAAATATTAATTTTTGTCTACAATTCTAACCTCGGCTAAAATCACTCTTTCTCGTGAGATAATTTAAATGATTTAATAACACAAAGTTTTTTAAAAAAATGTGATCAAAATTCAACTACTTCCACTTTCAGCTATATGTCAATCTCTATTTTCATTACATTGAGCAAAAAAGGGTATAATTTTCACTTTTTCACTCAAGTTTAGAGTGATGCATTCAATAAATGTTATTCTTTCGAGCACCATCATATTAAATGTATACTTTCCACATATCTTGTAAATATTTCGTTAAAGAATATTATACAAAAGTTTTTTAAAAGAAACCATTAAAATTAATTTATTTGATAAATATGAAATATCTCAAGTCATCTATGTCTACCTCAAAACGAAGGTCGTTGTTTAAAAACCAACCGCTGAATATTATTTGTTACCACTGCCCTCATTACACTTTAAAAAACATTTTTAAGCATCTTGTCACGGCAATACATTACAATTAACAACTTTGAAATGCAAAGTTAACCTGTGTCGAATTCCGAACTTTATTTGAAATGGCCCATATGTATCTATTGTATTTTATTATATAAATCGTATTTATGCATTTAGTGAAAAGAATAAGAACCGGCTCTGAAAATTGGATCAAAAAGTGATATGCGTAGCGATTTTTGATGCTAGAAATGCTTTACGAAATTTGTAATTGCATTCTGGCTCTATCCATCGGGAATACAGAAAATTCAAGAAAATCCAATACATTAATACGAAGCGAATCTCCTGGAATTTCGGAAACTTCGAAACTTTGACATAACCTACACTAGCCGTAAAAGGGTCTGTATTCTGTTGTGCAGTGTACCTATATGAGAAGTTCTGGCAGGCTTCCTGGTAAAGCTCGTTGTTCTATACAAAGTGTCAAGCTCGAAATACTCCACATTGTTTGAATATTTCTTTCCTTCAGAAACATTCTTCCTCGAAATATGTATAGTTCCTAATGCGATTAAATTACTTTCCTGTGAAATTCCAAAGAGAAACTTAGTCATTATTTTATCCACGCAAGTTTATATGAACACACCTTCTTAAAACGAAGTTTCAAGTCAGAAATTGAGGGTGTCCATAGGTTAGGGGAAACCTAGAAATCAGGGAAAAGTCAGAGAATTTCTATAAGAGGCACTTCAAATAACTGGCATTGATAATAAATATGCAATTTTTACATTTTCATTTGACATTTTTTTTATTCCGTTTATAAAATATTCTATGTTAAAAATGTTACAAGATTAAGATTTTGGTCTTTAAATATTAATGTTCAGGGTAAAAAAGTTGGATAGGGAAAAATCAGGCGATCCTGATATAATATTCTTGTTAGTAATTTCTTTGCCTTGTATTTCTATTTCCATTCCTTTTTGCAGTTTATTTTTTATTTACTGGAGAATTTAACAATTTTCATCAAAATTCATCCTTTCTGGTTGAAAATTAAACTGTTTTGTTGAAAAATCATCTTTTGGGTTGAAAATTTATATTTTGGTGTTGAAAATTACACTATTTTTTTTAATTAGTTTTTTTGGTTTTAAAATTCATCTGTTTTAGTAGACATTTCGTCCTTTGTGGATGAAAATTCTTTTGTTGAGGATTCGTCGTTTGAATTTAACTGTTTTTGATTTAAAGTTTAACTATTTTGATATAATTTGTTGTTGCTGTGAAGGTTCACCTCTTTGGTTGAAAATTTAACTCTATTTAAAAAATCTTTTTTGTTTAAAATCAATATTTTTAACTGAAAATGCAATTTTTTCGTTTTTGGTTACAAATTTACCTTTTTAATGGTAATTCGTTTCTTTTGGTAGACAACTATATATCTTGGTTTGAAATCTCCGCTTTCTTGGTTAAAAATGTAACTGTTTAGTTGAAAATTAACTTTTTTGTTTAAAATTCATATTTTTAGTTGAAAATTTAACATTTTTTGGAGAAAATTTATCTGAAAGTGTTCTTAAAATATAAGTTTCCCATTTTTGGTTGAAAGTTGATCTTTTTTATTTGAAAATTCAACTATTTGTTTGAAAATTCGTGTATTTTTTTTAAATCCGTATTTTTTGGCAGACAATTACTTATATTTCATCTCTTTTGGTTGATATTTAATCTTCTTTGTGAGAAAATTTAACTATTTGTTTAAAAATTCATCTTTTGTAGAGTGAAAATTCAACGATTTGGTTAAAAATTTAATTATTTTGTTGAAAAATCATCATGTTGGATTGAAAATTCATCTTTTATGATAGAAAAGACATTTTATTTTTTGAAATAAATAAATTAAAAATTTTTGATACTTGAATAATAATAGTCAGGAAAAATGAAAAATTGGTCAGGGACAAATCAGGGAATCTTGAAAGTAAAGTTTTGCGGCAACCCTGCAAATTCAGTCTAAACCAATTTTTGTCAATTGATTTTAAAAAAATGATCCTGGCTGTTTGTCATACATCTGAAATTCACGACTTCTTCGACTAACTCCCATTGATCGTTTTCAAACATGTCCGCCTGAAACTGTGGATACACAGTTCCTGTCACGAATGCGAATTCCCGCGGAGCACATCCCGCGCTATACAAAGTTTGCGGTTTTTTAATACAATGAAAACTTAGTTGGCAAAGAATAATCGGGTTGCGATTCGCGCATTGTCTCTTATAATTAAAAAAGTAATGGCGTTCATTCCGCGCAGAAAAAGGAATTTTACGACCAATCTCTATTACCAGTGAATTATATTAATCCATGAACGGAAAACTGTTGAAAACGCGGAGAATTTCCATTTTTATGAAAAACTAATAGAAGAAGAAAATTTAACGATCTATACTTTTTATGGGTTTCTTTTTATTTTCACTAGGTGCTTTTGGCTTAAAAGCAAATATTTTTTTTTTCATTCTAGAGTGGGAAAATCCGAAATCTGACAGTATCCAATTGTCGAAGCGGTAAAATAAAATAAATTAATACTTCACCCTTGAGTAAGAAGTCCGCGAGCCCCTGAGAATTCTTATCTTCTCGGTGTTAAAATGACCTAGATTTATTCTCAATTCGACAAAAACGTTTGCAAGGAAATGTTCTTTGAAATATTTCTTTGACTAGAGAACATTTAGAATACTGCTTTTATTTATTATTAATTTAAATTTTAGACCTATTCAAAAAAATGAAAAAGAATTTGCAATACGGGAACTACTGCAACCAATTTGTATCTTCTCTCGACATTGGCTAGAAAATGCATTGGTTCGCTTCCAAATGTATCAAGAGAAAAAACACATCGAGACGCACTCTGATTTAAAACCTCCCTCAGTTCGTACATAGCTTGATATGGACTTTTCACTACTTCATAGAACTGTATAAAGGTTTTCGAGCTCTCAAGAAAATACGAAACGGCAAAGTAAATGATATTGATGTATTGTGGGTCTGCCTAATGGATTTCTAAGGGTGAAAGGGCAAAGGTGGAAAACTAAACTTTTTTTATTTATAGAATACCATCAAATATCAGAGTTCGATATTATTTCATGATCCATTATATGTTTGAGTAATTGTAATTTATATTTTAAATTCAATTCATAAAATTGCGGAGAATCAATTTTCTGATTTAAGATTTGAAAGCTTTCTCGATTCAAGTCTTCCATTCATTAAGCAAGGTAATTGAGCCTAATTGATCCGATTGTCGACAATGGGATATATTCGCAGACACTTTTAAGAAAGTAGATATAAATCACGGCCTTAACAACCTGCATTTTCCCGATTAAGAGAAACGACGTTGAAAGACAAAGGGCTTGGCGCTCGTTATAATGGAAGAAATTTCTGTCTAGAAAGGCAGTTCATCACGTCGTCATTAAGCATTATTGCTAATTGTAAACGAAACGGAAAGATGGAGAAATAACGAAACGCCAATTGTGAAGGAAATTGCGTACAAAACGGAGTACAAGTCTTTTCTGTCCTCTTTAAGGTAACGGTAAAGATTGCAAAGTTCTGATGCTAACCTCTATTTAATTACGTGGATGTTAAATATGGTATGATCGGATGGTCTCGGCAACATGTACATTCTATTATTCACATTCTACATTATACATAACTCGTTGAATTCCCCTTTTCGGACGACTTAACGTGCAAATTATTTTCGTCTCGAAAAGTGGGATGTGCTTTTGTTCACTGTCCAAGAAATATTAATTGATTTATTGTAAAATGAAAAGGGGAATTATTTTATTTACTATTTATTTCGAATGTAAAACAACAGGGAAGCGAAAACAAAGAGTAGACACGAAAATATACGGGCTCATAAATCCCTGAGAGTTGAAAACCTTGATCCTGGATAAATGATAAGCAGCGTATATGATCGTAACCAGAAACCATTTTGAAGAAAGTTTCTTATTTATTTTTTAAATTCCACTAAAAATATTTCAGATTTCTTCTCTGCATATATTTTCTTATATGAAAGTAATACTACCCACTTTTAAAGATTTCAGCAAGTTGGAATATCCTATAAATCTTAAAATGTTGCCTATATCATTTACGACCTTGAAAACAGCTCATAAAAGTCGTCTTAAACATTCAGAAACTCTCACATCTTTTTCCCATCTCTAGATAAACACTTCTTGAGTTGAGGAGTAAAAGACACGATGCTGACGTGTACTTACGTGTGATCGATAACGATGTTTCGCAAGCTTTTGCCCTTTATGGAGTCTAAAAATGATCACTGCGATAAATACTTTTCAGCGTTGGCCGTCAATTTTTCTATCCACGGAGGATATCAAGGAATTCGATTACGATGTCATGAGGAACTCAAGTTGTCGTAGAATCTCGTTCACCACCTCGTTTCATATCTCGGACATCGTCTTAGAAGACAATGTTTTCTGGAAAACTAAGTGAACTTTTACTTCTCATGTAATATCAATTTTTCGTTTCCAATAATGATCAACTTTCCGAATCGTTCGCCTGCGAAAGTTTATTAAAAGGTTTGTTATTACACGCATGATAATAAGATTAAATTTGCTCGGTGACTCATTCTGAAAGGAAGAATATTAAAGTAGATCTATTCATAATTAAAAATGATAAAATTTCGAGAATATAAATTGGGAAACGTGCAAATTTTAAAAGTCGTTCGAAATGGGAAAGTACTGGAATTCAAACTCTATAGGGTATACCATTAAGCCATTTCCCTTTCAGGGTAGGCGTGACACTACCCGATTCGGGTAGTGTTTCTAGGTGGATAGTTTCTTGTAGTAAATAACTACAAGTGTGGGCTCACCACACCCACGATGTGCCAACAGCACTCAGTTTTCTCGAATGGTCACCCATCCAAGTACTAACCGCGCCCAACGCTGCTTAACTTCAGTGATCTGACGAGAACTGGTTTTTTCAGCGTGGTAATCTAATCCGGAACACTCTAAAGTATAAACCTGGTAAAGCGAGAGGCTGTGCAATAGAAATGTTGAAGCGAAAATGTTAAGAGTCGTTGAGACGAAACTTAAAACATGAAAAAGGAAGGAAACCCTTAAGAGATACTGAAAGAGGATCCAGAAATGCGTTACGAGAGTTATTTATACAAATCTCAGTGAATAATGTTTAAATGGAACAGAAGAGTAGGAAAAGATGAAGCGGAATTTGCAGGAAGGAATAATGAAAACGTTGGCAAAGGAGTAATATACCAGGAAAAGGGAAATAAATCAGGAATAGGAAAATAAGTCAGAAAAAGTTATCAGCTGGAATTATTGATTTTAGATTGGAAGACAAATATCTGAGAGAAGAATGCTCTGATAAGAATAACTTTGTTTTCTTGTAAGATTAGCGAATATAAACATTAAGTTATGTAATGTAAAAATATTTGTGGAATTTCGATTTCTCTATTTAGTATTTACATTTTGCAGAGTCATTCTTTATTTTAAACCAAAAACTTATTATTTTTATTCCCCTATTCTTCATTGATAATGGTCTTTTCCTCTCGAGGTCCATTTCCGCAGTTCTGTATACAAACTCAGCAAAGTACCACTCGCGATATCCGCTTTCGGGTTATTTATTTCTCCCTGATAAGAGTAGCCAAAGCAATTCGTTCGACCTGGTTTTGGATGTGTAGTCTAAATTTTGGTTCTATCGAGATTCTTCAATAAAATGGAGTGATTTGTGTGAGGCTATTGGAAAAGACTTTCTTAGTTTTCAAGAGGATCTTTTGTTTTGCTGCAGGAAAGAAGAAAAGAATTCTTCCAGTGCTATCTATATCAGGGGGTTTAATATCTGGGTGAGATCAATTTTCATTCTTGGGTGTTTTTGCAGTTCTATAGGAAATGTTTGGTATGTCGTTTCTTAAATGAGAATTTCCTGATTTTTGTATTACTTATGAATGCTTTCCGAATATTTTAGTAAGATACCATTAAATAGTAAAAATAAAAAGGAACAACAATAATTCAATAAAGCTGAAAGGGATAGGAGCTAACAATATGGCCACATGAGCATTTTTATCTTCGAAAGTATTTTTGAAGTCACCCATCAGTAAAGAAGATCCACTAAACTTTTCTTGTTCACCAGATGGTCTCTCGTGTTTTATACATCCAGAAAAGTGATACTGTATCGTTTATAGATACCTGCTAGGCTGGCTTGATTTGAGCAAACTTTTCTGCTACTCTCATTTATCACAGAACAACTGACAGTAGCAAGGTAAATGTTGATATATCAGACTGCGTTTATGCAATGATGTCCATTTACATCTTTCTATATTTGATTTACAAATCCAATTTTTATAGGTACACTTGTCAGATTTTGTTAATATTTTTCTATTTCAACGGATTTCATAAAATGCAGTTATTGTAACGGCTTTAACGAATTTAAAGACATTTGAATATAATACGAAGTCTGATACCGAAACGTTCGAATGTTTTATAATGAACAAATAGATCCTTATTCATTTAAGATCGAACTAAAATCTACTTTCTCATGAACCATTTTATGCACTGAAATCGGAGCGTAAAAAATTCATAAATCAAAATTAGGTTTCCAAACTACCTCCCTTCCGACTCATTAAAGACAAATACATCCTTAATGTCCAAACGAGGTCGTCACCTTTCATTCAAAGTCAGTTTAAATGTTACTATTCAAAAATGTGTTTTTAGTTATATTAGCGATGTATGAAAAAGAACAATTTCTTTAAATATTATGAAAGCTATAAAAATGTTCCGGAAAGTATTGCAATTTTTAATAAAGAAATTAACCCGTGCAGAAATCGTGACTCGGTTTTGGTAGGGTGCTAGTCATATTGCCCTAAATTTATTTGGGCGCTGAACGGGAAATCTGGAAAGGACCCGACAAGAACGTCACGCTTTGCAGAAAAGGCGCTAGCCTAGACTCATTGGCCAGATTCGAGCGAGGGTGCCTTTCTATTACCCGACTAAATAGTAAGGTCCCTTCTAGATCCTGTCTCTATTTCCCTATTAATCCCTATATTTGATTATAGGTTATGTGATGACGTTATGATTTACGAGATTTCGTAATAATTACAATTAATTATTTTTTTATTTTTTTGACCCCATTCTCGTAGTTTCTCGATTTCCGGGGGAACATCGGGTTCTGGAATAGGGTTATCTTCAGCTTCGTCACTTAGATTTTCGTCACTGGAGGAATCGTCGTCAGATTCGGCATGCAATTCGTAATAATATTTACGTAAATGATCTTGAATGTCATCATCATTTTCAACATCAGAACAAATCTCGGCATTTCTAATGGCCTGGATAGCATCCTCTAACAAAACTTCATGAACAGGAACTAGTTGTTCGCCATCTGATTCTTTGTTGCTGGAATCTGAAAATGTAAAACGTATTGATTAAACGTATTATTAAAACCATTAATAAATTAAAAATTTTACACGATACTTACTCCAAAATAATTGATTATATATTACAATAAACTAAACCTGATATGTTAAGTATTTGTTTTGCATGGTTATTTATACAAAGATTAGAAAATTGAATATTATATATTACTTGATTTGACGGTAAATAAAAAAATGTGAGGTTAGGGAATACAAATAATTTTCCATTTAGAAACACAGTCTACATTATTTTTACATAATGTAACTGAACTTTTATATACTTCTGCACTTATATTTTCTTCCACATACCTCACTTTTCGAAAATTTATTATATTTAGAATATATTACCTTCACGAGTGTCATCCTGAACATCCATAACCTCACTTTCATCTTCTGCTTTGTTACTTTCGTCCACTATTGTCGAATGGTCAGTGCGTAATTTTTTTTTATTCTGTAACTTTTGCTCCTTATTTGGTTTAATGCCCTTTTTCTTTCCATGATTCAACCGTAAATTATAATTTACTTCGTTTACTTAAATTCACCGAAACCAATAATAAACGACTTATAGCCACCAACCTTACAAAGCTTCAAACTTTTGGAGCATAACGCTATCAAACATTGGCTTGAACACGGTACTGCGTTCTACCCGTCAGGATTTGAATTTGACGTATAAATAAAGGCTCTTATGATTATAATTTATTAAAAATTAATTAAAAATTCCATTTTTATAGATACTGACAAATTTAGGAAAATACCTTTCGTATTTGAGTAGTGCCTGTCGAAATTCTAAATTAGGACCTTTCTAAACTTCCCTGTAATTCCCTAGAAAGCAAACAGGGGCAACCCTATCAACCCCTGAAAAGAGCCTGCATAACATTTTCTAGTCAGGTTACCCTTTATAACACCCGACCAGTTCCCTATTAAATGTAGGGAATATTAGGGCATTTTCTGCACGGGAAGCTGAATCATAATTCTTAGAAATAAAAAAAATGTTAAACTCCAAGCTCATTCAAATTTGGACAAGCACACGTGCAAATACTTGCATTCAAAACGAATGAGGGGGAAAAAACTACTTCCAAATCACCTCTATTTCTTTCTTTCGTCTCTTTATTTAAGTAAATTAATATAAATTTCTTCTGAATTATTCCTAAGAAATTCCCAGCAAAACTATTTCTTACTGTTTTGAAAATTCTAACATCGTTGCGGGTTAAAGTAATAGCACACGATTTCTGGTGTTTTCTGTCCCGGATATTTTACTAATGATTCCCAAAAATTTAATATTGCCTTTCCGTGAAATTTTCGATATTATCCTAATATAGTGGAAACTCTAGAAATTCTCAAGAGCATTCCGCAAAATGTTACGAAATTTTCCTAGTAGTCGAGAATTGTTCCTTAGATGTTTCTCAGTGTTCTCTTCCCCATTATATAAAGAAATTTCCTGAAAACTTTCTCTTGTCTCAGAATAATAAAATCCAACCACCATCGTAAAGTGCAAGTCCTCCTATCTAATAAAAATCCTCTATAAGCTTAAAGTCAAATCCCTCAAGAGACTTTTACTACTAATGCACGTCATCTGAATAAATTCCTTTATGACATCTTCTAGGGATCTCATCTCGAACATATTCTTGTCTTTTTCCTTTTTCCTGTTTACCCGAACGAGCCGGCTCGCGTAGTATCGACTACTCTCGAGATTCTTTCGTGCCTGGACGATAAAATCTACGAGTAGCGCCCACCCTCTCTCAAGGTCACTCGGAAACGGCTTGGGGTTGGGAGGGTCGCGAGTTCCGTCGCAGCATCCCCACTATCTTAGGAACGTGGTGGAGGCTATCGACTCTGGCGGCGCCGCGAAAAGGAAGAGGGCAAGAGAAGAAGAAAAAGAAGAGAAGAGGAAGGAAGTAGAAAAGAGAGATCAGCTCTTCCTTTTTTCAAGGTCACGTTTCTTGAAAGTATAACCATCGGTTCCTTTACTGTTACCTTGCTGTAAAGGAGAATTGAGAGAGGTAATTTGAGGGTAGAAAATCGTGAAGAGGATTGGGAATGTTCCTAAAGTGGTGGATTTATTACCTTCCGTCTTTCCACCGCAAAGTTTGAGTATTTAGGGGTTGGATGGACAGGAAATGATGATTGTAATGGTGTTTGTGTTGGTTGCGATGGTGCACAACTGATCGATGCTACAACAGCGCCACGCTCAGGCAAAGGTGGGTGGTACCCCTGCACCTAAAGGGTACTACTCTGTACGCATACTTTGGCCCGGTGGATACCCCAATACTCTCTCCAATGGCTCTCTTGTGCGCGAGAATCCTGAGGAATGAGGAAACGGGTAGTCAGGAGCGGTTACCAAGAAAATGCACCCTAGACTGCAAATTTATGAGGATGTGAGGAAAATAAGAAATTTTGGTGTCTCGTGAAATTTGGAGGTTGAATTTTAATTTTGGGTTCGAGAGGTAAAAAATAAAGGGTTTCTAATAGTACGTTTTTACGTTCTCTTCATAATAAAAGTTCAATAAAGTTTCTAAGGAGCACTATTTTCAGCTTTTTATTTTTGGTTGGAACCATGTTGCCATAATTGGTTTTCATGGCGGACTTGTGTACACACTGAAAATGCAGGGTGGGATTTCGTGGAAAATAAAGAGAAGATGGTGGATTTGGGTTTTGTGGATTTTAAAAATCATTATTAGGAACCTTGAGTTTCATCAACTTTAAAACAATTCAATAAAATTTATGCATATCTTCTTGTTCAGAATAATATAAAATTTATAGCACTTTTATTCAACTTTAAAAATTTAATTTGCCTTTATAAGAAAAATTTGTGATTTTTCAAATGTATTTTAAATTAAAGTTACACTTCGGAAACGAAAATAATGATTTTCAAACAAATGTTCTGGGGTTCTGCAAATGCGTATCTAATTTTTTTATCATAAATTCTCTGTCGCTAAAAAAAATACTTCTATAATTAGCTGGTGACAATGGCTTACAAGAAAAACTGTTTCTACTTAGAACAGTGAAGTCTGTCGTGAAAAATTAGAACGTTTTACTTCAAATTGAATTGATAAATTTATTATATGGTAGGAAATAATTTTGTGAATTGTTGCTGCAAATATTACAAATTACACGTCTCACTGAAGCAACTTGTTCTACTTACAACATTGTTATATATCATACAGAAATATGCCTTTACCATTTCTAAGGAAGAGCAAGTTTTATTGTAAGAGAAATCTTAGAATTTGCTGCTTGAAATATTGAAGAACTGTAGGTGATGAAGTCTTACGACGTAAATGACTCGCCCTCTTACAAACGAGTCTTTCTACTAATAATCGTTGGTGGCTGGATGTCTTACCAAAATTTGCCGTTTCCACTTCGGCTCAGTAGACCGAGCAAGTGAAAAGGGTAAGTTATGGTGAGACCAAAGCGAGACGTCCAGCACTTTTCTAAGTGAAGGGAATTGAACTTATCTGCCCACTTAAAAATAACAATATTCAAGAAAAGTAAACTACAATTTCGGAAATATTTATTTAAAAAATTGATATAATAATTTTTTTAAGGCATTCTGGGTATATTTTGTTTTTAAAGTTAAACAATTTAAGCTGTATATTAGTTGTATATTAGTATATTAGAATTAAATTATAATTAGTATTATTTGAAATTTGTTTACGAACTTTAGAAAAGGAAGTTAATAATACTACTGAGTAAATTCTAAAAAAAAATAATTTTCAGTAATAAAAGTAATTTAATTAAAGAAAATTTAAGAAAAAAAGACAGGCCAAAAAGTGGAATCTATGTTCCTTTCAAGCCTCGTAGTTCTCATACTTTTGCCACCGAAGAAATTCAAAATTCACATAGGAGTTATATTTTTATTCAAAAATTGAAATCGGTAATGCAGAGATTTAAAATATTTTTGTCAAGATTTTGCAAAATATTGGGTTGTCCATTTTTAAGTATTTCATAGAAGAGTTTTTATAAATTAAAAAAGGAATACAGAGGCAAAGGAGTGTAAGATTCTCGCTTAGCCTGCACGTCATACCATTGTATGTAATTGTTTGAGACTTATCGTTTAACGATACCAACTTTTCGACTTGCAAACAAAAAATCTTAAGCCTGATTTTAATATTAAATAAAAATCTGATTTTTCTTTTTAAACTCGGATTTACGTATGAAAAGGGATGATTTTTTAATTTTCTTTGGTGACCAGGACGTGTTACGGCCCTGGGGGTGGCTACTCTCATACGCTGAGGCGTCTCTCCTTCTCGTACACATCTCTCTCTCTCTCTCTCTCTCTCTCTCTCTCTCTCTCTCTCTCTCTC
>CAKNYM010053065.1:1113616-1126121 GCA_932195095.1 Andricus curvator | reverse complement strand
CTCTCTCTCTCTCTCTCTCTCTCTCTCTCTCTCTCTCTCTCTCTCTCGTGCATTCCTGGTGTTCCTCCGCTCAGTTCTCGCTTGGAACCCAACACGTTCAGTGCTCGTCCTCGAGGGCTCGTCAAGACGTCGGCGTCGCGTGCGTCGCGTATTTCCCCTTCCGGGATGACGTGCCGCGCCACGAGGACGTGCTCTTCCGTTTCCAAACAAACGTCTTCCTTGTCAACCTAGTTGCCAAAAAAACACTGCGAGTGTAATTTACGGCCAGACTTGAAAACGTAAATTGCCCTCATTGTCAGAAATTCTCGTCTCTTTGGCACCAAGCGATATCGAACCGGAAATCCATCTCGTGCCGTGGCTCAAAGAGGGAGAAAAGAAGCTTAAACACTTTTCCTCGAGTGGGCGGCAATCTAATTGCAGATCCCGTTCAAGACAAATTAGATCTGTCTGATCGCTTCCACCTTGAAATACCTAAGAGATATTCGAGAGGTGGCCTTTAAACATTCTTAAATACATACATTTGTCTGGAGGATCGCTTATTTAATTTAAGTCTCGAGAATCAACTTTTTTGTGAAGGTGTTTAGTTACCAGTTTCACCTTTAGTTGTGGTTTAAAAAATATATCATGGAATGGGACATTTATTTTTGAAAAGTTTTGTTTCTTTAAAAATTTCATTTATTAGATGAAGACGTTGCTGAATTGTAATAATAGCATAATAACCTCTTGAATAATATTTAAGTAATAAATTACAGAGAAATAAAATTATAGGCCAGTAAATCAACACAATTTAACATCAAAAATTAATTAATTAGCCTGGTCGACACAGGATAACATTCGAGATTTCAAAATTTTTTAAGTTGATGTCAAAATTAGGGGAGAGGATAGTACGTTGGTGCACCTGAAAGGAAAAGTGAATTTAAAAGAGAAATATGCAACCGTAAATACTGGAAAAATGTGCTTTAGATAACTTGATATCTTGGCTATAGTAAGTGAAAGTAGATTTTTTGATAAAAAATATATAAAATAGGGTAATTTTAGTTTTTTTGAAGTACATATTGCACCTGCATCAAGTTAGCCGCCACTTCTGGTGATTTGACACACTATTATTATTGTTGTATATCATGTAGTAAGTTATTTTTATTTCATCTTAATTTAAAGTTAAGAGATCGCTGTAATAAACAATTCAAACCAGCACATAAACTCACGTGCGATTTGCACTATTTTCCCACTGTTTTGTATAAAATCGCATGTGATTTAACGTCAGTGCCAAATCACCTACCCACGGATTATTCACTAATTGAATACTTTTCGCAAAAAAGGCTTTTTTTCGAAAATCTTTTCCTTGTTCATGGGCTTAAAGAAAAGATATTATTAAAGTGTTGGATTAGTCAGGTAAATGTAAAATGTGAGTTAAGTAATTATTCAGTCCATTCAGTTGCTCTGAAATAACCAAAAGTTACTGAAAAAATCCTATAAATAAACGTGTAACAAAATGTTTTGAAAAATCGACTAATTGTGAATTTTTTACCATTTACATATTATAATTTTTTGTAAATAAGGGTGCGCCAAACTTACCCTCCTCTCCCCTATATATTTGCTGGATTTCAATGTCAAATTAAGCAATTTTTTAAATCTATCATTTGGTCCATTCTTTTAGGTCCAATCATCCAGGTGCGTTTCGTTTCAACCAACCAAATACTTTTGCTTACTCGAATTAGATTCTGAATATATTTCTATAATGATCAAGCGAATTGTTTCGATGCTTCACTGATCGATTCTCATTCAATTGAAACGAAAATGATAGCATATAACACTTTATTTTTATCTCCAATCGGGCTTAGAGCGACATAATATCGTATCGACTAAACTATTATACGTTCATGACCATCGTTTTGAATATTTCGTAAATGAAGTTAAATAGGTGATAAACTTGAAAGATTTTAACTAAGAAGTCTATGTATTACTCCATTATGGGTAAGAAAGTTTAATATTATAAGAACTGAATGAAAATAAGAAACTGCTATTTTCAACTAAAGTAATGACAGGTTTCGCACGCCATTGGAAGTGTTTTGAAACTTTTTATGGGGAATTTATCGAATGATGGTGATTTGAGAAAACTCGTAATAAAATTGCTGGCTATTTTGACTGGTGTAAAGTGAACATACCCCCGATCATAAAAGACGTAAAAGTTCAAACAGTTGGCAACGAGCCACATGTTTTTATTGCAACCGGTGGTGCCTTCTTTTTCTTAAGGTTGGGTTGTTAATTAACCGATAAATCTGTCGCTGCAATATTTCAGTGGCAGCTATCCGATCTCTAACTTGCTTTGTAAGCAAATTTCGAGTTTACTAATTTAGCTGCAAATTGTAGTACTAGGAATAGTTAAAACATTTTTATATGAGAGGGATTCATAAGGGATAAGTTTTTAAAGGTTTACAAAATGACTATATCAGAGCTATATTTTGTTTATAATTAACTTCTTCTGCTATTAATCTATTCTTTATTTTATTAGATCAAACCGAATTTTGTAAGCTCGGTATGGCAGTTGTCAAAATTCTAAAAATATTGTGCTTTGTGGATAGAGTCGTGATTAAAGGGAAGCTTTGGTGCCAAAGACGAGCGAGATAAGTGTCCTTTGATGAGATCCAAAGCGCAAATTCGATATTTGAAAGTAGCTTTGGATCATCAGAGAAGAAGAGGATCTTATCTTGGGATTAGGAAATGATATAATATGATTTAGAAAGAATGTGATAGAAGCTGATGAAGAGCAAGATGATCGGTGGGTGATCAGTTGGTGGAAGAAAGTGAACGGCGGAGGAAGGGCCGGTCCGGAAAGGGCCATGGGGGAAGAAGCATGTTCTCCGAACTGTGCAGGGAGACTCTCCGGAAGGCAGCTGTCTGCTACAGTTCTGGTCGAACCGGAAGTCCCTCACCATCGCCACCAACGTCTCCGCCTCAATCACCAGCCAAGGAAGCAAAGACTACTGCCAACACTGAATTGGCAAATGTCCGTGACCCCGTCGTCGAGGTCAAGGACGCCGGAACATCCTGCAGACGATCCACTGAGATCCGGGACTTCACCACCCGGAGATCATCCTCCTCCGTCGATTTTAGGGAGTATGTTTACGCGCCAAATTCAAAGCATGCTGGCCGCAGGTCGGGGAAATCATGGACATAAGGGAAAAGTCAGAGATTTTGAAAAAAAAATCAGGGAATACCTGTTTCTGAATTTTCTTGAATTATTTTGAAATGTCGCAGGGTATTTTAAAAGATTCAAACAATTTTTTAATACATTTCAATAATTTAAAGGGATTTTAAGAGATTTGAAAGATTTTATTGTGGTTTTAAAATTTTCAAGTGCTTTAAAAAGTTTCAAGGGATTTCAAAAGATTTTAAAGGATTTGAAATATTTTAGGGTACTTGAAAGGATTCCAAGACATACAAAGATGCAAGAGATTTAACAATTTTCAAGAAATTTCCAATTATTTTAAGGGATCTAACCAATTTTAGATTTCCGAGGATTTCAATTATTTGAAGGGATTTTAAAAGCTCTCCTCAAGGTATCTTAATAACTTTGTCAGCATTTCAGGAAATACCATCAAATTTCATAGAATTTCACCGGATTTTATAATATTTTGATGAATTAAAAATATTTTATTCACAAGAAGTAAGGAATTTCGTAGGGTTATACAAATTTTAGTATTTTTTGCAAATCATTTGATTTTTTTGGAATTCACCCTGAATTGTTAGAAATGTATCCTGAATTCTTTGAAATTCTTTGAAATTCTATTGAATGTTTTTAATTCACTTTATTTCCTCTAAGTTCACTCAATTCTTCTAAATTGACTCAATTTTACTCAATTTAATGTTTTTTTTTAGTTTTTTTTAATTCATCTGGAAGTCACTCACCTTGAATTCTCATGTATTTTATCAAATCCTTTTGAATTCCCTTGAATTTTTCTAAACTTATTTCAAACTAACTGAATTTATTGAATTTTTTCATGTTTTTAAATTGTTTTCAGTTTCCTTCATTTTTTTTAATTCACCTCGAGTTTATATGAATTTCGTAGAATTCTTGTCATTTCCCTAAAATTTCTCAAAATTCACTCCAATTTCACTGAAATCAGTGGAATTTTTTTGATTTTTTTCAATGCATTTTAATTATTTCGAATTGAACTTGAAGTGTTTTGAAGTCTTATTAATCGAATACTTTAACATTCAAGAGAGTCGCATTATTAATGCGCATTAGCAGGGTTGCTATATAAACTGAAAATCTTGGAAAACCTGTAAAAGTCCTACAATTTTTGAAAAAGAATCTGGAAAACCTGGAGAACTCCTGGAATTTTGAAAAAGATCCTTGACATTTTTATTGCCATTCCTTTTTGAAGTTTCTATTATATATAAATCATTTTTACTTTATAAAGAAAATTTGTTTATAATGAAATAATAGCCGAAACACTTTTTAAAATATATAATAATGAACCTTTTTCATAGTTCTTTGTCTAATTTGTTAAGACATTTATGGAACTTTTGGACTAGACTCTATCCTACGGTCGAATTGGGTGCAGAAAAGTAGCAAAATTTCAAATAATGATTATGCTAAACACTTAATTTAAAAAAATTCAAAAGCATAACATTTTTTATAAATATTACTATTATTAATAATAATATTCGAAAAAATCTTAATTTAAAGCTTTTTTTCAATATATTTTTATAAAACTGACATTTTGCCTTCAACTTGGGCTTATGAGACGCAGAATGTTATTACCTTTCGTCGCGCTATTACGAGAAAAATAACTTTCATGTTGATATTATAACAATTAAGGCACATTAGCAATAGCTCAAAAAGCAGGCATATAGCTTATTTTAGCCGTTAGTGTAGGAGATTCATTTTGGAAATTATACTGCAGACAGTAGAATGCTTTAAAAATTGATTTAATTTCAAATTTTGCATAGAATTTTTTAAAAAGTCCTGGAAATTTTTTCAAAAGTTGATCTGAAAAACCTGAAAATGTCCTGAAATTTTCAAATCCGACTTATGTAACAACCGTGATTAGTGACTTTGAGTCACTTTTTCGGTTAGAAATAGGTCACTTTTTTCAATTAAATTTCAAGGTGGCAGCCCTGAGATTAATATATAAAATTTATAAATAGAAATAAAAAATTGTTTTGTTTCATGTATAAAAGATTCCATATTAAAAATCTTAGAAGATTAGTATTTTAGTCTTTGAGTATTAATGGTCAGGGAAAAGAAAAAAATTATTCAAGGAAAAGTCAGGAAATTTTGTAAATGAAGTTTTGTGGCCATCCTGCTTTAAAGCCATTTTGCGGAAATTGCGATTATTATTTGTCAGTTAGATAACTAAAGATTATGGTCTTAATCCAGCAATATATTTTAAGTCATTTTACACATTTCCTTTTATTAGTAGATTCTTTCTAGAAATGTGTATGTAAGGTACTTTATTTATATCGAAGCATAGTTTAGTAAAGTTTCAACATTTCAGACGATTTCTTGTAGAAATTAGAAAATAAAAAGAATCACGGAAAATAAATTAGCGTTGACTGAAGAAAGTATGAGCCTAAATACAGACGATACAATATTTTCTTGATCCAAGAAAACTTTTCTTGTCTCAACAAAATTTACTTGATGACAGAAAATTAAGTTTCTTCATTCAAGTACATTTTCTTGAGACAAGACAAATTTTCTTGGATCAAGAAAATATTGTATCATCCGTATTCAGTCGAATATTTTCTTGATTCAATGCTAAATTCGTTTATGTGCATTTAAGGTTGGATGGCAACTTTTCTTTTCTTCAATAATCTCATTGTCTACAATTTAAATAAATTCAAATTAATGTATTGATTTATTAATTTATTTATCAATTAAATTAATTGTCCATAAATAAATAAAAGTAAATAAAATTGGTACAAAATTTTAACATTTTTCTAGTGTAAACATCAAAAGCTTTAAATCTTAAAACCATAACTTGTATCTTATCTAAGTCAGAGTTATTAGAAGAAAATTCTGCTAATCCATTTAGGTACCATTTGGTGACCAAATGTTCGAAGAGAAAACTACTAATCATTACTAGAAATTTTTACAAAAGCAATTGGTAAATGAATTTGCTTCCGTTTGTATTAGTATAGTTTTCTACTAATTTAGATTTAGAGAACATTTTCTTTAATTTTTGTTGAAATGATTTCCGGTTAATTAATTTAATAAACCTCCGAATCGAAACCTCCAGTCGAGCTTCGAACTGAAGGAAACTTTTGATTCTTCTCGCGGTATCAATTGCTCTCCAGAGGCTTTGAATCTAGCGTAAAGGTACAAGGAACGTGTTTTGTAGAAAACGACCAGCAATGCCAACGGACTTCAGCAGAAGATCGCCAAGTCTCGACGGCAGAAGATCCCCTTACTCCACATCAGGTGAATCTAGGGACCATGGAAGATCCACGTCCCCAGACAAAGGACGCTCCGACGATAATGGAGGAACTTTCGATGGCGGAAAACAGGATCGAAGATACGGATGGGAGTCTCCGGGGTCTTCCCCAGAGCCCGAGGACTCCTCGACTTCTGGCGACGAAGGTACGCTTTGAATCCCTCGCGATTCCTTATCACTCTCTCGCAAACGACTGCCCAGCACCTCCATTATTTTCTCGAAAATGGATTCCACCTCGGCAATATTCTCGCATTTATTTTTCATCTTTATTCCCCGGACGAAATAAATAATTACAAGCCTTTTTTCCCTTGGGGAAAATAAAAATTCGTGAAGGAATTTAGTTTATTACCTAATAGCTTAGGGGTTGTTCATGAACTGGGTTATCAATGTTTTTGCTATTTGCTGCCCTTCCCCTCCCTCGTTGGTTTCACGATTATTGTGCGTTTTTTCGCGTTTCTAGTGAGTTCAGTTGCTGATATGCCTATGTGAACATGTGGTGAACTACAAGCTTCTCTGGTGAATTAAGAATAATTAAAAATATTAAAATATCAGACTTCATAGCCCAAAAAACAGGCCAAATAGGGTGATTTTTCACAAAAATAGTTGAATCATAGAGGTGTACATTTTTTTGAATAAAATTAATGTAGATACCGTATTGAATTCAATATAAAACGCTTTCAATTCCTAAGATTTCAGATCGAAATGTATTCCATTTTCAACAAAATAGTTTATTTTAAACCAAGACCGATGAATTTTCAATCCAAAAGAACGATTTCTTAACGACACAATTGAATTTTTGATCAAAAAAGATAACTTTAAGAAAATAGTTATATTTTCAATACAATAATTACAATTTTGAGACTATAGTTGAATTTTTAACCAAATAGTGGAGTTTTTAACGTACAGAGATGCATTTTCAATCGAATGATCGAATTTTCAAACAAAAAAAAAGATTAAAATTCAATCAAAAACTTTTTCATTATCTACCAAATAGCTGGATTTTTAACGTACAAAGATGAGTTTTCAACCAAGGTGATTAATTTTATACCGAAAGGCAAATTTTTAACAAAATACATTAATTTTCTACGAAACAATGACATTTTCTATTGAAGAAGATATGTTTTCAACCAAAAATTGCATAGTTACATTTCCAGTTTAAAAAATTACTTTTTAACAAAAAAAGAATGAATTTTTAACCAGTTGAATTCAGCGAAAAAAAAGACGAATTTTTAAGAAAATCGTTGAATCCTCAAACAAATAGATAAATTTTGAACTTATAAAAGACACACTTTCAACCAAAAATAGAATAGTTGAATGTTTAGATAAAAGAAAAAATTTTCGCAATAATTGATTAATTTTTAACAAAAAAACGAATATTCAATAAAATAGTTTAATTTCCAATCAGAGAGGTCAATCTTTAAAAAAAATGAATTGTTAACAAAGTAGTTCAACTTACAGCGAAGTAGTTGAATTTTCAACCAAAAAAGATTAATTTTTAACCAAATAAATCAACTTTCAAACAAAAAGATGTATTTTCCACCAAAAAGATGAATTTTCGGTCTACAAGGCAGTTGAATTTTTAATCGGAAAATATGATTTTTTAAGAAAAAAGTTAATTTTCTACCTAAGAGTTACATTTTCAACCAAATAGTTCCATTTCTTACCAGATTGATGGTTTTTCTTGCCAAAAAGACGAATTTTCTACAAAACATTTGATATTCAAGAAAAGAGTTAATTTACAGCCAAATAGTTTAATCTTTTACAATTTAGTTCAACTTTTAACTATAAGTAATTGATTTTTCAACAAAAAAAGATATAAATTCTTAACAAAACATGTTAAACAGTTGAATTCAACCAAAAAGGCGAATTTTTAACAAGATAGTTGAATCTTCGACCAAAACAGCAAAAATAGAATAGGTATATTTTGAGTTAAAAAAATTAGTTCTCAACCAAAAAAAAAACACGAATTCTCAACCAAATAGTTGCATTTTTAACTTAAAAATATCAATTTTCAACCAAAAATGAAACGATTTTTCAACAAAACAGTTAAATTGACAAGAAAAGAGATAAATATTCAACCAAATAAAATTAACTGTTGACTAAAAATAGTTGGATTTTCTTAATGGGTTCTATTAATTCGGTTCGCATTTAAGAGAAAAAACGAGAAAAAGGGAAAGTGTCTTCAAAACTGGGGTAAAAAAGAATAATTCTTTTAAAAAGTGTTGAAGAGTAACGTAATTATGGACGGACCCTTACTTTGGATCGTTCTTGTAAATAATAAATGTATGCTATCGTTAATTTTAATTTGATAGAGAAGCAATCTTTGACAGAGAGAAACTTTTTTCTCACTGCAATAAAGATTTTCGGGAGGGGTATATCATTCGAAAAGCAATTGGTCTTTTGAATACCCAGACGTCGCCCAAAAAATAATTCAAAATGTTCCGACTTCATTCGATATAAAATCTAGAGGCCGTAAATAAATTTTCATTTACGTGACTTTGAAGCGTGGGTAATCGTTTCTGGAGAAGTGCCCGATGAATCCCTTTATGCCGACGAAATACTCAGGAAATCAGGAAGAATTCTAAAAAGTTCTGAAAGGACCTCGCGTAAGATTTTCCGATTGTCTATACTATGTCTTGCGAACTCCTAGGAACAGAACTTAACCTGGAGTTACATTCTTTAGATTGACGCTTTTGCGAATGAAGCATATTCTACAAGTAAAAACTAAAAGGGCTTCAACAGTTTTTGGAAAAATGATACTTTGGGCACGAAAAGAGTAAAGAAAGTACAACTGTATAATTTACGAATAGTTCTTTTTTATTGTGCTGATTTATCCAATCAGCTCAAACTAAACTTGATTAAAAGTTGAAGCCAGCAGTAATCAATCCGTTTCTAGGTCTGACCCAATTTCAATTAAATTCAGTCCATGTTAATTTTATTGGATCTTAATTTTACGCCTGTTTCTGTATTTGAATTTATATCTTGAGTTTAGAGGACTTGAATTTGATACATTTGTCGACCAAAATCATTTTATAGTGCCGATTCTATTTGACCACTTTGTCCGAGGAAACGCAGAAAATCTATTGAAGTACCTTCTATACTGCCGAAGGCGTGTCCGAATCCATTATCGGCCGGGACTTCATTCGATTTACACATGTCTGTTCACGATCGATACAAGTGACTGTATTGAATTTCATCTTCACTGACACCCTTCTACTGGATTTTTCTCGAAATTTGATCCTAGAAAAAATGATATGTTTTTTCTGATTTATTTATAAACTTTACCATTTTTCTAATATTTTAGACTATGAAAGAGGCACTTTTAAATTCAGATTTCATTTACTGACGCTTACCGACATCTGTAAGGATAATCGATAAATTGCATCTGCTTATTTAATATTATAGGAATTACTTTTCTCATATTTATCCAGAAAGAGAATTGTAAAATTTAGCATGGAGACAAACTTCTAAAAATGTTGATCGTCGGTAAATGTAGGTAATAGAACTCTACATAATTTAAAACCCGTCCTGTCAGCAAATAGGTAACTTGACCTAATTTTTAATATTTCCGACAAAATCGTAAGTCTATTAATTTCTGAAGTTAAAGAGCTGTTATCGTTCCAAAAGCTGACTCTAAAACTCCTTAACTCTCTGGATATGCTATTGGTCCATTTTTTCTATCGAAGGTCGATTATATGTGAAAAGACTATGATGGAGCATTGCAGTATGGCCAATCCTAAGGTATGTTAAGCTGGCACAACACTATCGAGCTATAGAGATGTGACCTATATTATAATGTAGGGCTCTTTTTTTTGGTAAAAAATGGTGTTTGCGCTGGCTTAACGTTAAGCTGTTACAACAATGCTATAAAACGTACGAAAAATTAATTACACATATTTATTTTCTTAACATATTTTCAGTCTCATTTAAGGACTTCGAAATATGATCATTAAAGTTTTTAAAAAGTGATTTTAAGAAATTCACCAAATATTAATTTTACGAATTTATTTCCCTAGCATCATTTCAGGCTCATTTTTGGCTCCTCAGATATCGTGGACCTGAAGTCCTCTGACTTTACTTCTCCTTTTTTTGTAATATATATTGTCGTGCCAGCTTAACGTTATAAAAAGTACGTGAAGAAAATCGTAAAACCAATTCTTTCTCCTCAAATTATTTATACTTCATTTAGGGCTCTCGAAATATGACCATTAAAGTTTTTTCTTTAAATTGTTTAAACAATTATTGTTCACACAAACTTAAAAAATATTAATTTTACACATTTCTTTCCCTAAGATAATTTCAGGCTCATTTAGGTCTTCTCAAATATCGCGGATTTTGTTCACGTAGTTTTTATAAGGTTAAGCTGGCACAACGCTATATTTTACAACAACAAAAAAGAAAAAATCGTACTATTTGCGGTCCTCAATATTTGAGGAGCCCTGAATGAGCCTGAAATTATGCAAGGGAAAAATTTGTAAAATTAATATTTCGTGAATTTGTCTAAACAATTTTTTTTAAACTTCAATTATCATATCCAGAGAGCCCTAAGTGAGTCTTAACATAGGGTAAGAAAATAAATTTGTTAAATTAATTTTAAGTACGTTTTATAGCATTTTTGTATGAGCTTAACGTTAAGCCAGCGCAAACACCATTTTTTACGGGAAAATTGCGCAATAGGGGCCTGAAATATCCCTAAATTATGATATAGGTCACATATCTATATCGATCGTGTTGTTTCAGCTTAACATACCTAACCTAGGTGTGATAGCACTCAACTTGTAATTGATTACTCCCATCATACACCCCGTTGAATCTCAAAAGAAATTGAAAATCCGGAATATTGAAATAGGTTTATTCAACTTCATATTGCTGTTCAAGTAATCGCGGCTAAATTGAATGCGAGAAAAGTGATGAGTTTCATCAAGCCTAGTATTTTAATTTAGAATTAGAGTACTTAGGGTGGAGTTAAACTAATTTGTGGAAAAGCTGAGTGTGATGATACGGTGCAAAGTTAATTACAAATGTCCTTAACATAGTTTCTGGGTGTTAAGATTGCTCAATAGTTTATCATTTCCCTAAAAAAACAAATCGCCACCAATTTTTATAATTTCATCATAGTATTTTGATTGTACTTATCACTCATTATGATAAAAAATAATGAATTTAGTAAGATGAAATAACTGATATTGCATAACTTGCAAAATTCGAAGGCACTCCAAATTTTTATTAAATTCTAAAGTCTCGAAATTTTGGGTCCATATCATCTCACATGAGGCAAGTCTCTCTTCTGCAAGTCACACCTGCGGCAAGTCACACCTGCGGCAAGTCACACCTGCGGCATGTCACACCTGCGGCAAGTCACATCTGCGGCATGTCACATCTGCGGCATGTCACTTCTGCGACATGTCACAACTGCGGCTTGTCTCATCTGCGGCATGTCACAACTGCGGCATCTCTACCCAGCGGCTTCTCTCCCGCGCGGCATTTCTCACAGTGAAATTGACATTTTTGCGGCATCTCTCGCCAGTGGCAAGCTTCCCTGTGGCATCTCTCCCCTCAAGAAAATTTTTAAAGTCCAAATGAAAATGGCAAAACTGCGGCAAGTCTCCCAGGACTTATTGTCTCCCCGGCGGCATCTCTCATCCAGAAAAAATTTTCAAGTGCATATAAAATGGCAAAACTGCAGCAAGCCTCACAGGATTAATTTTCACATCTGCGGCATCTCTCACCCGCGGCAAATCTCCCCAGCGGCATCTCTCATCCGGGAAAAATGATCAAGTCTACATTAAACTGGCAAAACTGCGGCAAGTCTCACAGGACTAATTGTCACATCTGCGGCAAGTGTCCCAAGATGGATTGTCACATCTGCGGCAAGTCTCTCCAGCGGCATCTATCCCCCAAGAAAATTTTCTCGGACGTTCTAAAGATGGCAAAAGTGCGGCAAGTCTCCCCAGAGGCATCTCTTGATTAGGAAAATTTTCTGAATAGTTCTAAAGATTGCAAAACTGCAGCAAGTCTCCCAGCGGCATCTCTCCCCCAAGAAAATTTTCTAGGTCGTTCTAAAG
>CAKNYM010053065.1:1095881-1112523 GCA_932195095.1 Andricus curvator | reverse complement strand
ATCTTTAGAACGTCTTAGAAAATTTTCTTGGGGAGAGATGCCGCTGGGGAGACTTGCCGCACTTGCGCCATCTTTAGAACGTTTTAGAAAATTTTCTTGGGGGAGAGATGCCGCTGGAGAGACTTGCCGCACTTTTTCCATCTTTAGAATGTCTTAGAAAATTTTCTAGGCGGAGAGATGCCGCTGGGTAGACTTGCCGCAGTTTTGCCATCTTTAGAACGTCTTAGAAAATTTTCTAGGGGGAGAGATGCCGCTGGGGAGACTTGCCGCACTTTTGCCATCTTTAGAACGTCTTAGAAAATTTTCTTGGGGGAGAGATGCCGCTGGAGAGACTTGCCGCACTTTTGCCATCTTTAGAACGACTTAGAAAGTTTTCTTGGGGGAGAGATGCCGCTGGTGAGAGATGCCGCAGATGTGACAATCCATCCTGGGACACTTGTCGCAGATGTGACAATTAGTGCTGTGAGACTTGCCGCAGTTTTGCCAGTTTGATGTAGACTTGAATATTTTTCCCGGATGAGAGATGCCGCTGGGGAGATTTGCCGCGGGTGAGAGATGCCGCAGATGTGACAATTAATCCTGTGAGGCTTGCTGCAGTTTTGCCATTTTATATGCACTTGAAAATTTTTTCTGGATGAGAGATGCCGCCGGGGAGACAATAAGTCCTGGGAGACTTGCCGCAGTTTTGCCATTTTCATTTGGACTTTAAAAAATTTCTTGAGGGGAGAGATGCCACAGGGAGGCTTGCCACTGGCGAGAGATGCCGCAAAAATGTCAATTTCACTGTGAGAAATGCCGCGCGGGAGAGAAGCCGCTGGGTAGAGATGCCGCAGTTGTGACATGCCGCAGATGTGACATACCGCAGATGTGACATGCCGCAGATGTGACATGCCGCAGATGTGACTTGCCGCAGGTGTGACATGCCGCAGGTGTGACTTGCCGCAGAGAGACTTGCCGCATGTGAGATGATATGGACCCGAAATTTTCAGTGGGGGTAATTCTTTCTTCATTCAATTTCCCTAAAGTAATTTATTTTTCTAAGTTTATGCCTCATAATTTAAATCTTTGTTTCATAAAGGCAACTTAATTCCACTATAATTGTTTCGTATGCTTGAATAAGGGTAGAGGGGTAGAGGTAGAGGCTCAAGCGAATATCCTGGCTTCGGGAATTAACGCCAACTCTCTGACACCTTGAATTATGGAACGTTAGCTAGGCATTAAAATTATAATGTTTCACTGAATCCTGGCATTTACCAGAATGAGATAAAAATTTCGATTATTTCATTTCTTACACTTTAACAAAAGAAACTACTTTCCCAACTTGTGGTGAATGTTCGCACGAAAAGTACTTGGCGCAGCGATAAATTTTTTTACTAACAAACTAGAATGCTACTGTAAATCTTGGAAACGGCTTAAGAAAAGAACAGTCTCTGACACAAGACTTTTCTCTCATTTGTAAAAAGACTTTGGTCTTTACTTTAAAGAAAAATATAATTATAAAGAACTTTTAAATAAAATTCTGATGAATTGTTGTTTTGTTTGTTTCAGGTGAGTTTCTGAAACTGTCTACACTTAACTATCTTGAAGGTCTTGGTGAGAAAATCTAATTATCTCAGAACCAAGTTTAAAGTTTAATTACGAAAATTTGAAAGACAAGATGAATAGTTTTAGGAACGTTTTACATTCTAGAGAAAGAAATGAGATAAGAAATCAAGCTACGATTATCGATATGATCTCGTTTCCAGTTTCCTTCCACAAATAGAATTTGCAACACCACTTGGATGATTCCAGTTCCTCGTTTTGGAGTCAAGAATCTTGACGTAAGAACTCCTGGCTCGACATAATCCGAAGGCAGAAAGTAATACGCCTGATATCGTGATATCTTGGCTTCGACCTGGAAATATCTTCTCATCTCTCCAATACTTTTTTTCCTCATACCTATAACGTTCTTCTCTTTCACATACCCTCAATTTCTTTCACACCCCTCAGTTCTTCCCTTCTCGTCACAATCCTGTCTCTCTTCATCTTCATCATTCCTTTGTTCCCACATACCTATCTATATCTGTCTCTCTCGATCTTCGACTTGAAGTCTCGAGATTCGCTGACTATGGCCTAACTCGATAGAATCAAGTTTTGTTCTATCGTTTTAAGGTTTTCACTCGATATTCGAAAGTGTCTACACGTTGCCTCCCTCGAGGCTTGCCAAGTCGAAACTGTTTATACCACTCGACACGGATTGGTGCATACGAAAATGCACCCTTCGTGGCGTAAGTGCACTGAGTATAAGCCGAAAGTGCATAGAAGGATGGTAAACATTTGTTCGGAATATCTGTAACGATTATGTACCATTAACAGGGATCACAGTTACTCTATTCCCCATCCCCCTATTCTTCTAAAACTCCCCTATAATCCCTATATTTGAGAATTTTTTCCATTCTTTTCCCTTTCCCCGATTTTTTTTTGGAAGCCGCGAATAATTTTTCAAGAATTATAAAATACTCGCGCTCATTGGTAAACAAATTATGAATAATTTAGAGAAACAACGATCCACAGAAAAAAAGACAAAAGCAAACTGTTGGCAAATTGCGCGATAAAGTAGAAAAAATAAAATTTAATAAATTAATAAAAATATTATACATGTTTTATATTATTGCTTCTCGCTTAAAAAGTAGTATTTTTTTTTTAAACAAAAATCATCATCAAGATTCACAGTTTTTAAAAATGTTAGGTCATGTTAGCATTTTTCAACAGTAATGGGTATTTTTTATGAAAAAATATTAGAATACAAAGATTAAACAAAAATGGTTAGAATTGAAAGGTTCATAATTTGTGAAGAATTTTATGTTAAGTTAGTGTTTTACACCAAAATTGGTATTTTTAAACAAAAATCATTATCGTTCGAACTGGATCTGCAATTTTTGAACAGTTTTAGTGTATATTAACTTTTATCATAGTAAATCGATTATTTTGAACAAAAATCATTAAAAATCTTCGTTAGTGTTTTTCGGCAGAAATTTTTATTTTTTAACGCAAAATGCAACGGTTTAATTTCTGTACCAAAATATGTAATAGATACTATGAAATACAACAAATTTATATCAATATAAATTTTATATTTTAATTTAAAAATTGCCTAAGACAAAAAAATAATCACGAGCTACGCGCGCCTGTTTGTTTACTAATTTTATCAAATGTGTGGTTTCTTATAAAAGTTTTGAATTTATTCATTTCTTTTTCATTGCGCTGGTAGTTTTGAAGGAAAAAGATTTCCCCGTTTTTCCGTAGAAAAGTTCCCCTACTTTCCCTACAATTGAACTGCTGAACCACTGTGATTCCGAAAGTGGAAAGTGTTTGGGAAATGATATAATGCGCAGGACAAAGAAAGGGATTATTTCGTTTTGGAAGTTTTGTTTTTCACTGAAGTCTAAAATAGTTTTCAGGGATTTTTTATTATCAGGGTTACTCAAGAATCTAAAAAAATGAAATTATTTCAGTTTAAAATAAAAATCGAGAAGATCGATATCAGGAATCTGCATTTAAAATTTGCCATATCCCGACTAGATTACATTTGAATCTCTTTTAAATTTGAATGCTCATAAATTATTAACGTGGTCCTATTTGCAATCCTTTAAAACTGGAAAATTAAATCCGAATATAGAGGCTACTTCATCTTCTGAAGCTGAAAAGTTTTAAGCCTCGCTTCAGCAGCGGTTCATGTTTAAATTTTGAATATCCTCGAGCTTTTGGTCCTTTCATTTCGACTCCCTTTCTACTACAACAAATCATTTGACATTTCTCTCGTCGGTTATCGTCAAGCCCCTTTTCACAATATCCAAATACTGACATAGTTGAAAAATATTTTTCTATCTATGAGGATTATACATGCCACGAAATATTATATGAAACAGGCCTCTCAATATCGGACTGGCCTCTATTTGTTCTCTAAATTTTTAATATTTCTCACAAAAATGCAGTGTCCTTCTTCAAAATAAAGATTTCATATTTTATTTTTATTTACTAATATTTCAAAACATTAAAATTTCTGGGGTGAATTATTTATGAACGTTTTTGGGTTACTGAGAATTTCTTTTTCCCTAAATAGAAATTAATTCGGGAGTTGGTTTCATTATGCAGCAGGGTGAAAAGTCAATACGTATGTGATGTTATTTAATTTGGTCCTGGCGCAGAAGACTTGTGACATGGAAGCTGGACGTTAGCATAAATCGATCTTGGCTCTGAAGACTGCCTTTTCGCCCTTCTTTTCACACACCCGCAGCTCTGTTTCTTTTTTCTTTTTTTTTTCTTTTTGTTACTTACAAGACACAAAGTTGAGAAAAATACGTGAGGCCTGTGAGCTAGTATTATCTGTCGCTGAGAGACCGCAATTACGTTTAAAGGTGAGAATAGCTTGTCCGTCTTACCGTTTCACTCTTTAACCACTGTGCCTTGCTTTGTAGAAAAACTTGGATCACTTCATTTTTCTTCAAGCTCCACAATTCTCTTTTTGGCACCACTTCCAATTTCCGCACTGATCCTAAAGCATTATTTCCTTCGATACAAATGCTACTTTATTATCCCTCTTTAATCTTTCGAATTTGATTTTTGTCTTTTATTATTGTAAGGTACAATTACAGAATGGCCGTAGATCAGGGAAAACCTGGAAATCAGGGAAAAGTCAGGGAAAGTTAGGAGTTTTGAAATAAGTCTTGTAAGAGACAGGGAATTTCTATAAGAGGCATTTTAAATAACTGGCAAGGCTAATAAATTTTAAATTTTAATTTTAAATTATTTTCTTCCATTCATAAAAGATTATATGTTAAAAGTATTTCAAGATTAAGATTCTGGTCTTTTCATATTAATGGTCAGGGAAAATTAAAAATTGGTGAGGGGAAAGTTTAAAAAAATAAGTTAATGAAGTTTGCGGCCACTGACATAATATTCTTGTTTGTAATTTATTTATGGATTTCTTCTTTTCCAGTTGCTTCTTCCTGATGATCATATTTTTATTCAAAACTGTTATTATTTGGTTACAAATTCAACAATTTTGTTAAAAATTCATCCTTTTGGGTTGAAAATTCAACTGTTGTTTATTTGAAAATTTTTCTTCGTGAGTTGAAAATTCAACAATTTTTCTTTTGAATTTGTCTTTTCGGTTTGAAAATTCATCTCTTTTGGTAGAAATTTAATGTTTTTGGGTTAAAAATGTAACTGCTGGTTGAAAATTTCGTTTAAGATTTAATTATTTCGTTCGAAAATCCTTCTTATTTGTTTCAACTATTTCTTATTTAAAATTAAAATCTTGTTTGGTTGAATTACAGTATTCCTTGCGAATTCATCTTTTTTTGGTTAAAATTTTAGTTAAAAATTCATCTCTTTTATTAAAAAAAAAAATTTTCATATAAAAATTAATTTTTTAAACCGAAATTGTAACTTAACCACTTTTCGTTGCAAACTGATTTTTTCTAAACTTACATAAACTACTTGGGTAAACGTTGAACCATTTTGTTAAAAATTTAGTTTTTTCATTAAAGGTTTATCTCTTTGGTTGAAAATTACCTTTTTTGTTGAAAATTAATCTGTTGTACAGAAAAGTATTCTTTTGGCTTGAAATTTCAACAATTTGAAGTGACTTTTTTTACTTTCTTGAGTGTAAAATCTTGATTTGATGAAGACTCATCTTTTTGGTTGTAAACTTCGACTACTGGGATGAAAGTTGAACTACTTTGTTATAAATTCATTTCTTTTTTGTAGAAAATTTATATTTGCGGATTGAAAATACAACTGTTTTTAAGAAAATGCGCCTGTTTTGTTGAAAATTGGTCATTTTGGTTAAACTTGGAACTGCTTTGTTAAAAAATCATCTCTTTAGTTGTAAGTCTGACTCTTCCCTTTAAAATTAGTTTTTTGTTTGTTGAAAACTATTTTTTTTAACTGAAAACTTAACTTTTCCATTTTTGGTTAAAAATTGATCTTTCTTAGTTGTGTTTTGCGTATCTAATGCGAGGGAAAATACTGAGAACCCTGTGTTAAGTGCTCATATTAGCATTGCTATGCAAAAACATGACTATTAAGGCCTTTTGATTCAAAAATTCTCAAAATTGACTCTTTGGCTCAAAACCAGCATACAGGATCGGATTTTCTGAAAAGGCGAAAAAATTCCTTTATATACTCCTGTGGTCATTAAAAAAAATATTCAAAAATTTAACTCAAAACCAGGATACGAAATTGAAAATTTTCACAAAAAAAAAAGAAAAATCTTAACCGTACCTGTTCCTAAGAGCTTGCCGCACAAACTTCACAAACTGATATCGCCTGATATCTACAAACTGATTTTTTTTAACTCAACTGTCTTCTAAAACATTAAACTATTTTGTTAAATATTTATTTAGTTTGTTCAAAATTGAAGTATTTTGTTAAAAATTTATCTTTTTTAGCGTAAATTCAATTGTTCAGTTAAAAATTCGTCTTTTATGGTCTTAAAGTCATATTTTTTGCTTGAAGTAAATAAATAAATTCAAAAATTTTAAATTTTGTTAAAAATTATTTTATTCTGTTTATAAAAGATTCCATTTTTAAAATATTACGTGAATAAAATTCTTGTCCTTGAATCTTAATCGTTAGAGAAAATACAAAATTCGTCAGGGTAAAATCAGGGAAAAGTCGGGGAATTTTGAAAATGAAGTTTTGCGACCACCCTGCATACTTTTATATTGGAAAGGAATAATGAAATCTTTCTAGTTTATCAGTATTCTTCGTGTTTCATACGCAAAAGATTTAAATTTGCACTCATTTTATAAAGCAATAACGGACATAACTTATTTAGTAGAGGACATAATGAGAAAGGAGAAGAGATGAACTCTACATCATCCAGAGGCGGCTATTTCATTAGAGAATAAAGTTCTTTGCAGCCCTCGAACTTGTATGTCTTCAATCTTGTATATGAATCTCGCAAATTCAGAAAGCAAAAGTGCCTCTTTGTCTAACGTAGTCAGCGGTAAATCCCTCGAAAGTTCAGTTTTCAACTTTGCTGCTGAGGCACGAATTTCGTTTCTAGACTGGATTTAGGTCATTATTTGATGTCAAAGCAAGGGTATAAACCTGAGAGATTTCCATGCACAATTTTAATTTTAAGGGTGAAGTTATTTGTTAAATTTCTCTAGTTTATGTATCTTGACTATTTATATTAAATTTATTTCTATTTACTTTTAGAAGTAAATTGCAAGATTGAATCTCCCGTGTTTGGTATTTGCTCAAAACAAATTAATATTCTACCAAAGGTATGACGGTCTCGATAAATTGCACACGAAACTTTTTACTGGGAAGAATGGATTGGATTTTTTTATAGCCATTTAATCAAGTGCTTTTATATTATGCTACAAAGCATAACAGCTAGAATGTAATTTTTCATGTAGAGCACTATTTTTTAGGAAACCATCATAATAAAACAAAAATATCTGAACTAGTAAACCTCAAAGTGAGTAAAAACAGTGTCCACTAGGTGCGGTTGTATTACCGCAATGACGCAGTGTTTCATCGCAGTAGAAGGGGAGGGATGACCAAAAAAACTAGGACGTGTGTATAGTGTTCATCGTCGCATGGTATTTAGTTGCTATTCGGATAGTTCAAAATTATGTCAAATGGAGAATTTCTAATACAAATTAAAGTTTTCGAACTTGCCTTTAACAATTTTAGGGTGGCCAATGACAGGGAAACCCGGGAATTGGTCTAGAATTTTAAGCAGCGGGAAAAAGTGCGGAACGTCACCATTTATATTTTGAAATAATGTCAGTCTACTATTCTATTTTTGTTTCAGAATTCATCTCTTTTGATTCAAAGTTCTATACTATTTAGCTGTAAATGTAATTAATTGGTTGCAAAATCAACTATTTTTGACCTAAGGCTTTTATTTAATTTTATATAATTTGTTTATATAATAATTTATTTAAATAATTTTTGTTTATTTGTTTTTTGAACTTTGAGTGGCCACCCTCAATCTGAGTATTATTATTATAGATCTAGAAAATTTTGGAAAAACTCGATGCAGACATTATACCTGCAGAAAACAAGTTTCTTACGCACTTAAAAATGACGAGTTACATTAAGTTTGATCTTCGGCCTGAGGCAAATTTGAAATATTGCTGTATATGCAATATGATAATTCATTGTCTTTCTCATCTTGGCATCGCTTTCAAGAATTTTCAGTTGTCATTGAGTTGTTTGACATAAAGTTAGTGTAAAATTAATTAGTTGTAATTCCTTCAGACATTTGCATAAAATTCTCTTTTTCCAATCTTATATATAGTAATCAAAGTATTTCAAAGCTTTTGTCCCGTAATTTTTTGTAAGCTACCTCCAATTTAGATGTTAATAATCTTCAATCTTATAACCGCTGAAATGTTCCAAAAGTTCTATGGAGATTCAAATCCTTTTATAAAAATATGGAGAAAGCGACGTTATAAGCTGCTGAAAGGTAAATTCGCGCCTTCAATTTAATCCAGAATTCATTACATGTCATAAGAATCAGCGAGCAGTAAACGTTTACCATCATAAATTTAATTAAAGTAGAATCTCGAGAGGTTTTTTCTTTGTTGAATTTTTCTCTCAAATGGCGCTCTATTAACTTATCTCTGAGGGTCTCAGCCAGGCAAATTATTTAAAGGAAAACAATGAACGCAAATCGTTCTGATGTTTCATTGAATTACGAATGTCTTCTGCCCAACAGGAATATTAATTTAGTTCTCTTCAGTTCCTCGAGGTTCTCGCTGTAGTGCGTCGGTGGTTACTTTGACTTGTAATTAAATTCTATTGCATCGTAACTCAACGGGTTTCCCCTGCTGCAAATACAGAGTGTGTTCGCTATATGTTTCGCCTCCTAAAGTTTAGAAGACTGCTTGTTTCCTTAGCTCTCAACTAATTTCGATCTACAAAATCATTCTCCCCCTGGACCGGGAAACTGGGAAATGACCGGGAATTTTTTGAGACCAAGAAAAACCGGGAAATGACAGTGAATTTATTTTTTTACCGGGAATTTCACCAAGTTTTAGAAGAAAAATCTATCCAAACACATAAAATATCACATGATATAAAAAAAATGTTTGCGAACCGGGAGATGGCCGGGGATGTTTTTTCCTCGATTAAAACGGCCACCGTACACCAAACCGCAAAAATATAATTTTCATTAGAGAAGTTTAAAAAGCATTCATTACTTTACTATATTCTGGTGAGGAAAAAAAACAAAGATTTAAAAATAATTCTATATTTATGTATTTTCAAAAATAGAAAGTAGATTTTCGTTCCTATGGTTCGTTAGGTGACCTTTCGCTTGCTAAAACTGATTCTTTTCATAAAGCTTGACATTCCCTGCAGGCTAGAGCGTATACAAAAAATAAGATTGCAGTGTTTCAACATTCGACCGAAAATTTTTCACTTTTTAACTCTCTGTGTCCCCGTGTTACTTCATATGGATCGCCCTTAGGAAAATAAATTTTATTTAACCAAAACCAAAAGGAATATGTAAGTTTTTACTCATATAATATTTTATACTTTGAAAAGAGTTTTGGAGATGTTTTTAAATTAAAGGAACTTTACGTCAATAATATTTTTCAGCCCATACGAAAATAGAGCTGATTCGTTTAGGTTTAAAGTGTTTTGGCTTTGACTTCTGACCCAAAATTCTGGAATATAGTTTATGAAACTACCCAGACTATTAAGTCAGCTTTCACTCGGTTCAGAGTAGATTTTGAATTACTTTGAAGGTTGAAAGGACGCTTGGAGGCTGCAGATTGAACGGAGACTTTGCACATCCCAATAATTTCCAGTCTGATAGCTTTCATCGTCACCAGCAAACGAACAAACGAATGACGTTCTCTCTTGGAATCGTTAGTTTTATTAATCAATAAAACAGAGGTGTTTGATCATTTAAAAGGATCATGTAGCTGGAAATCTGTTTTTCTCGTGAATGTTTCAGCCTGAAATAATACTCGGTTTTTGATTTAATAATTAAATGCAGGAAAATTAAATGAGTCTTTGAATGCATTTTATTTCTTTTATTTTTAAACTTATTTTCTTTTCCTACTCTAAATTTGTGTTTGATTAAAGTATATTTTAAAATACGATTTAATGAAACCCTTTCCTTTGTCATCTGCTCATTTGTAACTGACACTGACGACTACTAGGGCTCTAAAACTTCTATTGGTAATAAAGAGCGAATACTTGTCTCGAACTTGAAAACGATTGCGCCATTACTTCGCAAAAAGAGCAGTCGCTCAGAAAATGGAATGTTCAACACTGTTCAAAGCGTTCATCGATGCGAATAAGGCAACGCTTTATCTCGATTCTAGGACATGAGTTGGAAATAATAAAAATAATTTGTTTTCCTTTCTTCTTTTTGGCAAGTCTGGTAACGTTTGGGGTCGAATAAAGAAAATGGGAAAACCACAGCTGCTAAATATTATAATATTTCATGAAGCTGGACCAGCGACCAGATGGCTCAAATCTCTACACTGAATATGTGTTTTCACACTGTAAAATTCAACATCGACTTTGTATTTTTCATTCTTCCAGAAAGGTAAACTTTTCAAAAAAACATCTCGAAATATTGCAATATTCAGAGCGTGAAGCTCTGATCGTTTACTGACCAAACATTGAGTCTCTGTTGATCGAAAGGGTGTGCAGTGTGCACTAGCCAGATTCTGCAATACTTTGTGAGGTTCATATAAGCAAAAAAGCGTTCCAATATTGCACAAATATAGTAGAAAATAAGAACTTATTTCAATAGCAAGTTTCTTTGTTGACTTTTGAAAAAAGATATAGAAAAAATATAAAAATATGTAAATTGCATCAAATGAAACTTGAAAGGTGGTAAAAACTTTTCCAAGCACGTTGTTAGTTTAGTGAATGTTTGTTTCAATTCAGTTCACATAAATCGTCTAAAACTGTAAATCTGCATAGGTTTTCCCAACTTCTCTCAGATTCTGTGTGTCGAGCAATAACTAGATTCCAAATCAATTAATTCAGTTTGGTTTTCCATTAGGTCAAAGCATCGTACTTTACCAATTCGTATGCTGGCTCTCAAAAAACTTTTCCTCGATAGAGTTTGCCTTCCTTCGCTGAAGCGAATCGTTTCAAGTAAGAGGGAAATTTTGCGCCGTTTTTCGAGAAATCAAATTAGAATGTAATTTCCGCAGGTACCGATGTGACCGAAACTGAATTCACTCCGAACTCGATGCAATTACAGAATTATATGAGGAGCAAGCAGTTATTCTTGGTTTAAGTGGTCCAATACGAACAGGCCAATTTAAATGTTGTTTCTAAATCTTTCAATGTATACTTCAATTATGATTATTTCAACCAGGAATTTACTTAACTGAAATGAATTATTACTGCTTCATCTTGATTTAAGTTTCTTCTTAACAAACAAAGTAACTAGATAGACAGGGCCGGTTCTAGATCGAGATTCATACCTTACCGGCATGGATATCATTCTACAGCTGAAGTGGTTCGTGTCCATGCTAAATTTCGAGAACGTTCTGCATGACGTCATAAAATAATATTGTGCAATTGTCAAAAACGAATTTTGCCTAAATAATTTCAAGATTATTTATTATCTCCATCAGTTGATCTATGACAAAACAAAGATTATTTCTTGCTTTCTTATAGATAATACATTTAATTTTTAAATTCCTTTCTTTATTTATTAAATATGCAAAAGGTGCAGGTGCACCTTCATCATCCAGAACATTCTAGAATCTTAGCACGGACACGAACGACTTCAACTGTAGAATCTTCTCGATGTCGGTGAGGTAGGAGTCTTGATGCAGAACCAGCCCTGCCTCTGCACTGAAGCAAGTTCTGCATCTCTTTTTATTTTACGTCTTAATTAACTTTTAACCATGGCATATATCCAGAATTTCCAGCTGAGAGACAGGAGTCTGGTTTATTCTATGTATTCTAAACTGGGATAAAATAAAAAATGTATGAACCAGAAATATTCCATTGTCGTTAAAAGTGAATGATAACAATGAACATAGATTATGTGGTCGTAAAATATAACAACTAGAATTCTGACTTTTAGTGGACCCCCTACAGAACCTGTACGCACTTCACGCCGTCATAAAAGCGGATGTTTCGCTTTTCCCTGTCAAAAAGGCATTATCTCCTGAGAAATCGAACAATCGATTACTTCCCGGTTCCCCTCTTGAATATACGTACATTCAAACCCACAATTCAAAATTACAATAAAAAGAAGCAGTAAACGCAAGCGCGCAAAGCGCACGTTCACGTTTCTGGATTTTTATTTCCTAACATTCAAAATATAAACAATTTAAAAATCCATTATCAATCAAATGAAAGCGTTAAATTTTTTTTAATTTATTGAACGATTTTTAATTGAAAACTTTTCAAATAAAACTATTTGATATTAGGTAACATTTTGAAAAAAGGACAATATTTTTAATGGAATGAAAAGGATTTGAACTTATATCGTTTCTGAATAAAAACGTTTAAAATTGAGTAATTTTAAATTTTAAAGTCGTTTAAATTGAAAAATTTTTAATCAGAAGCACTCAAAATTGAAAAATTTTAGCTAAAAATTTGAAAATTTGACAAATTCATTGGAAAAGAGCTGACATTCTACAGTAGTGTGCAAAAGTTTTGGGCCACATTTTTTTTCTGAACTATTTCCTAAAAGGCTAACTGAAGAAAATATATATTTATATACAAACTAGGTATACTATTTTTACTAAACAATAAGGTAGGAAAGAGTTTTTGAAAAGAAACGTTTACCGGTTCTATCGCTTATATTATATATTTACGTGTGCAAAAATATTGGGCCACTGTATTTATATATTTCTCAGATCTCCGCCTGGTCCGCTACTTGGCTTTTTTATATTCTTGAAGTGTTTCACGCATTATATCAAGTCATTTTAAGGTCAATATGCCGAGACATACAAATTATCAAATTCGGGAAGCCGTGATAAACCTTTCTGGACAAGGAAAGGCATCTCGCGAAATTGCCGCTCTATTAAAAATTGGTAAAAGTACTGTGAATAGAATAATCGATAAATTTACTACTACCAAGTGCCTATCGGACCTCCCACGATCTGGTAGACCACGGAAAACGACTATGCGTGTTGATAAAATCATTAAACGCAAATCTACCACGGATGTCAAGAAAACTGCATCTGAAATTGCTCAAGAACTCCGCGATGAAAACCTCGCCAATGTGAGTAGGAGCACGGTATCACGTCGTCTAAATGATGTAGGACTATTTGGACGCGTTAATGTTAAAAAACCTTTGATCAGCAAGAAAAATCAGAAGGCCCGATTGACATTCGCACAAAAATACCAACACTGGACTCCAAAGCAGTGGAGTAAAGTACTTTTTTCTGACGAATCAAAATTTAATCTGTTTGGAAGTGACGGAAAAAAGTATGTTCGACGTCCTAAAAACACAAGATACGATTCCCGATATCAAATTCCAACAGTTAAACATGGGGGTGGGTCAGTCATGGTTTGGGGAGCTATGTCTTCGCGAGGAGTAGGCCCATTGCACGAGATAAAAGGCATCATGGATAGTGTTATGTATCGCGACATTTTGTCTGAAAAATTGTTACCATATTCCAAGAAAAATATGCCTAACGATTGGATCTTTCAGCAAGATAATGATCCAAAACATAAGTCGAAGCTGGTCCAGGAATTTTTGGAAGTGCAAAAAGTAAAGCTTTTAGATCACCCAGCTCAATCCCCAGATCTAAATCCCATCGAAAATTTGTGGGATGCACTTGGAATTCGCGTTGCAACAAAAAAACATCCGAACAAAGCTGCTTTATGGCAAAATCTGCAGGAAGAATGGGGAAAACTACCAAAGGACTACGTTCAGCGCTTAGTTGATTCAATGCCTCGTCGATGTGCTGCTGTAATTGCTGCGAAGGGTATGGCTACTAAGTATTAGCTATTAAGAAACGATATAATGATTTTTTCTTGATTTTATAAACGTTTACTTTTTTATAAAGCTATAAAATAAGCGTGGCCCATTATTTTTGAACACCGTCATAAAAAACATTGTGGAACAAATTGTCAGCAATCTTTATTAAAAATTTATAAATTTCATAATTTTGTAGTTCAATAAAATACTAATAACTCACACATACTCAATCTTTCTTAGCTGCTTTTATGTACTATATATAGTCAAAAACATGTTTGGCCCAAAACTTTTGCACACCACTGTATCATTTCTAATTCAAAACGTTCAGAATTGCACAATTTTATTTTTTGGAATTGAATATCGAAATTGAATAAGTGCAGATTAAAATTTGGAAAATAGTACAATTTGAAAACGTTAAAAATTTAAAATTGGATCATTTAAAATTTAAAGAAATTTAAATTGTACTATATATCTAATTAAAATCGTTCAAAATTGAATAATTACAATAAAAGAATTTTGAATAAAAATCATTTTTAATTCGAAGCGATTAAAATTTGACAAGTTGAAATTGAAAACTAAATTGGATGTTTCCAATTCAAAGCTTCGAAAATTCTTGGAATTTACATAGTTAATAGATTTAATGCTTTCACGATGATTCATTATAATAAATTTAAAATTTAAAGCTTTTTCGGGTTTCAATCGTGTGCGAAACTATGAATCTTGCCGACGTTTCGCACACGATTGAAGCCCGAAAAAGCTTTAAATTTTAAAGTTATTAAAATTTTACACAGTTATTACATCAAAAATTATAATTTAACATTCAAATTGATCAGGCACATTTTTCTAAGATCAGAAAATTAATTCAACAACATCATCTTCATAGTTCAAAATGGAAAATTTTTTACTTATACACATTTAAAATTGAATTTTTCTAAAAAGATGTTAAAAATGAAGTAATTTTAAATGGGATGCATAAATATTGAATTAAATTCCAATTATTTCAATTCCAATTGTAAAATTAAAACTTATGAAAGGGAAAAATTGGAAATTTGGCATTCATCATGAAACATTTATCAATTTCAATTCAAATCAGTATCAATTTCAGATAGTTAAATTTTTATCTATTTTGATTTAAAAACCACAATTTTTAACTTCTTAGTTTCAAATTGTTTAATTTTTAGCACTTCATTTTAAATTCATACTTAAAATTTACAATGAAATATAGTTTTAAGTGATTTATTTTTTTAATCTTCAAATAAAACTAGGGTAATTTTAAGATACCTGTAACATTAAAAATTAAAAATATTTTTAAAAATGATACTGAAAATATATGATCTCGAGGTTTGAAATTGCACAATTTTAAGCCTTTTCATTCGAAATTTTTTTTTTTTAATTGAATTTAAAATATTCAATATTTTTGAAACTTTTCAAATAAAAAATAATTCAATTTTCAATGCTCGGTTATAAAATCTTCTCATTTTTAAGGCTTGAATTTGAGAAATTATTTTCTTCATTTTTCATTGTTTTGATTTTATTCTGTAGGCATTTAATTCAGAGTCGTTTGAGTACAAAAATTTTTGGAATATTTAAATCTAAAATTATTAAATTTAAAACTGATTATGACTATAAAATTTAGAAAGATTTAATAGTGAAATTATCCTGCCATTTTTAACATTTCAATTTGAAACCACAACATTGGGAAATTTGAAATTAAAAACCTCCAAATATAAAAAAATTTCAAACCAAATTTTTTAATTCAAGCTTTTGAAGCAAAAAAACTTTAATTTCAAGGCCTCAACAATTAAACTGTTTTAGAAATTGCGCATTGAAATCTACAATTTTAAATTGAAATTTTAGAAATAATAAAGTAGCGAGACCTGGACCTACCCTAATTCGAAAAGATATAAAAATCCATAGAAACACAAGAACTTGCCAGAAATGCATGATGAAGACTGTCAATGGAGTGAATGACGCCTGAAAGGAAAGACCTTGGATACTAATGGGCCCGAAAAGGAGAGTTTTACATAATGACTTTGTGAAGCTCTTCGCCTGGGGTACTTGCTAGAGAGATTGATCAGCTACCTGGTTCGGAGCAGTGATGTGGAACAAACGTGTTATTTAAATAAACAACAAGGAAATTATAGATTAATCTAAAAATATAAAGTTATACCCCCCCCCCCCCCCATATGCCGCCTTGTACAATTCCCTTCATTACTTTTCTCATATGAACTCCCTGATCTCCGGCTAATAATAATTATTATTATAATTTATATAGGTATCCTATGACATAGTATCATGTGAAATTCAAAGTGATTGGACAGATTTTTTTTACTAAAAAATGTGATTTCTGTTTAAAAATCACTGTTATTTTCAAAGTTCAAAATTGAAGAATTTTTAATATTGTGAACCGTAAAGTTTAATTATTCTGAAAACTTTAAAAATTCGAAGTGTCTCGTCGTCCCCAAATTCGGGATGACTAATCCAAAACTTTAAATAAACTTGGCTAGTCGTCCAGAATTTTTGGGATGACTAGTCCATCCCCTTTTCCAACTCTACCAATTTTTTGAGACGGCTAAGCACAACGTTAAAAATTATATGCTTTCTAATTGGAAAATTTCAAAATGAATTAATTCAAACTTGAAGCGTTAAACGTTTAACTATTCACACTTGGTTTAAGGGGTTACACCACTGTAAAAGCATGAATTTTTGGACATTTTT
>CAKNYM010053065.1:1006872-1095481 GCA_932195095.1 Andricus curvator | reverse complement strand
GAAAATTTATCTTTTTCAGGTGAAAATTCATGAATTTTGTTCAAAATTCGACTTTTTTGGTAGAAAATAAATCGTCTTGGTTGCAACTTCGTGTTTTTTGTTTAAAAATTCATCTCTTTTTATAGAAATTTCATATTTTTTGGTTGAATTATTATCAATTATTATATTTTTGGTTGAGAATTTATCTTTGTATCTAGAAAATTCAACTATTTGGTTCAAAGTTTAATTATTTCGTTTAAAATTTATTTGTTGCGTTGAAAATTCAACGCTTTGGTTGAAAATTTAACTATTTCGTTGAAAATGCGTTTTTTTTTTTTTTTTTTTTTTTGTTAAAATATCTACTATTACATTTTTTGTTGAGAATTCGTCTTTTTATTGGAAATTCAACTTTTCGGGTTAAAAATTCAACTGTCTTCTAAGAAATTCGTCTTCTTGATTTGAAAATTAAACTATTTGGTTAAAAATGCAACTGTTTTTGGATGAAGTTTAATATTTTATTATTAAAAATTCGACCATATGGTTGAAAATTTATCTTTGTACGTTAAAAATTCAACTATTTTGTTGAAAATCCTTCTCTTTTGCTTTAAAATTCAACTTCCTTCTAAAAAATGCAGTTATTTGGTTGAAAATTAATCTTTGTATGTTCAAAATTCAACAATGTGGTTAGAAATATAAGTATTTTGTTGAAAATTTAACTGTTTTGTTGAAAAGTCATTTATTTGGTCTTAAATTCAACTGTTCTATTGAAAAATGGTCCTTTCGGATTGAAAAGTCATCTTTTTTGGTTGAAATAAAAAAATAAATTAGACATTCTTAAATTTTAATCTGAAATTGTGTTATTCCGTTTATAAAAGATTCTTTGTCAAAAATGTTGCAAGATTAAATAATAATTATTATACACACATCTTGCAGGTTTCTGATCTTTGAATATTAATCGTCACAGAAAAGGGAAAATTGCTCAGAGAAAAAGCAGGAAAAAATCGGGGAATTTTGAAAATGAAGTTTTTCAGCCATCCTGGAGAACTAATTGGTCTCAATATACAAAGTTAAAAGATTAATAGAGTTTAGTATGATGAATATTCGGAGGAGCATTCAAACTATCTTCTTTCGCAAGGTCGGACTGTAAACATCAGATGTTACAAGCATGGTCTAGCAAGTTAATGTTCTAATTATCTAACACGTGCAAACACTCATTCCATTTATAGCTTTCATATCTACACTCTATCCCCCAAGGAAGGCCCTCGTTAAGCATATTAGAAGGTATCTGTAAATGCTTTTATGGACCTTAAAGCCTCTAACTTGAAGTTTAATAAGATCTCGAGACTTCGTAAAAGGATAACACTTCGTTAACGTGAACAAGTAATTAATCTTGTCTTTGAAAATCCTTCTGAAACTTAAAATTGATGCTATGAGATTCTGTTTAGAGATCTTACAGAGTTCTTTGTGATTCAAATTTTGAGCCATCGTAGTTTATAAATCTCTACAGGTATAATAGATGTTCAAAACGAAGTGTCTACATGTACCGAAAAAATTCGGCTACTCCAACCGAAATTTTGGTGTAAATAGCCCCTTCCCCCTGGATTTTGTACCGAAAAAATCCAGCTACATTCGTACCTAAATTTCGGTGCACGGTGCCACGGCCTATTTGGAAACTAAGATTGATATTTTAAAATCGACGTAAGTTCTGCAAACGGATTATTTTCGAACATGCAGGGATCACAGTCCGTCCTTTTTTACCTAAACCCATTTTCCTTGGGAAGGTCTTTTATGAACGAATTAAAAAAAAGTACTTTCATCCTCAACCAAAACAGATTAATTTTCAACTAAACAGTTGCATTTTTAACAAAGAAAAAAATACATTTCTACGAAAAGAGATGAACTTCAAACCAGTAAGACGAATTTCTTATTGGATTCTATTATTTCATTTCGTAGTTTGTTGAGGGCAAAAACGAGTAAAGAATGTCAAGCTTTCGATAAATTAATAGGAACTTTGATTCATTTGTAATACTTTTAAAATATATAATAAAATACGTAAAACGGCGGATCAGAGAAAAGTATGTTAGTACTGAAGTGTTCAACAGATTTTTCAAAGCTAGCAAAAAGAGAAATTGTTAACACAAAAATGATTAGAAAACTTGATAAAAAAGACCCTACTGTTAGTGGAAATTTTCGTTGCATATTCACGAGTTACCCTTATCATATAAAAAGTTTTTGATAATAAATGAAATCCCTTTTTCCACCTGAAATTAAAAAACTAAGCTATATTTGATATTCGTAAAAAATTATAACTTTCACGTGAACGCTCGATTCTCAGATTTTCTTGAATTAATTACTTTTATTTGATGTCAGGCAACATCAAAATAAGATTCATCCCAATATCATTATGGGAAGACTGCGTTTTATCCCCTCCACAAACTGAAAAATGTGCACGAAAATTGGTAATATCCTTATCAGAAGACTGCGTTCTATTCACCCACGCAGTCTGAAATGTACACGGGGAAAAAAAGTGGGATCATTTTTATGGCAGCTCATTTGTTATGTTCTCGAAATAAGATTTTTTTTCTCAAAGTGAAAAAACAACTTCAAGCGTGAAACTGCTACATGAACATAGCTGCATTCTCATTCTTCTGTGTCTCATTTTTGTTGGAACTCAAAACAACACCAAATCTGCGTATTTTTGATATTCCACGTTTTTCTATGCACACACAAATTCGGGAAAAATTCTATCTTTTCTCGAAATGCTCAGTTCTCGGATTTTCTTGCACTTATTGCTTGTATTTGATTTCAGGCTAAAGTAGAAAAATATTCAGCCCGATATCTGTATCGGAAGACGTGTGTTTTACCAAGACACGCCCTCCGAAATGTACGAGAAAGTGCGTGGGTGGGCAAAGCGCAATCTTCTGAGAAGAATATTGATATGAATATTTTTCTATTGTTACCTGACATTAAATACAAATGATAAGTGAAAGAAACTTTGAGACTCGGACATTTAAAAGAAACTTAGAATTTTTTCCCAATTTTTTCATATAAATTTCAGAGTCCGTGGGTGGATAAAACACAATCTTCCGATAATAATATTATGATGAAAATTTTTCTTGTGTTTTTGGATATCGAATAATAGAATATTGGGAACCTAGGAGGCAAACTCAGTCTTTTTGTCCGAACGTAAATTTGCAATAACGAGACGTAGAAGAGCGCTTCGCTTTTTTAACTTTCTTCGCGCTCGTATACGCCTCGTTATTGAAAACTCACGCTCGGGTAGAGAGACGTTTTCCTTCTTGGTGCACACGATACTTTACGTAACAAGGGTATGATTTACAAGTTTATCACGTCTGACATTTGAGGTTAGGTTGACGCGTCCATAATCGTACCTCGGGTGATAGTGAATTCGCAAGTGCGGAGTACGATTATGAGCCCATAATACACCTGTTATTACAAGGCTACTTTCAGAACTAAAAAGGCCCCGGTATAATGCGTTAATCATGCCTATGTTACGTAAAAGTAATTTCTTGTTTTAGGGAATCGTAAAACAAGCAATTAGTGAAAGAAAATTTGAGAACCGCACATTTAATGAAAATGTAGATTTTTTGCCGTCTTAGATTTTAGAGTGCGTGGATGGACATATTGGGAGGATACTTTTTCTGATATTGTTCGACATTCAGTAAAAGTAATTAGCAAAATCGAATTCGAGAATCGAACGTTTAGAGGAAAGTTAGAATTTTTCTGAATTTTGCTGTTCATTACAGAGTGCGTGGGTGTGATAAAATACAGTCTTCCGATAATGATATTAGAATGAATCTTTTTTGGTGTTGCCTGACATCAATTAAAAATAATTAAGTGGGAGGTTAGAATTACCGTCTAAAATCATATATTACATTATTTTTACGAGAATTAAACAACAACAAATTAATTTGAGTAATTCTTAAAAATGTTATATTTTCGTTTATAAACGTTGCGAACTTCAGTGACATTCCTATTACTGAAATGTACAAGAGGGCATAAATGTATGTGCATTCATAATTATTCAAAGCTTGCGTCAAAGGTCGCCAGAACCCGCGAGAATACATACACAAAAAGAAGGGATACATGTTTGAGACACTCTCAAGTTGGTAACAAAGTTACACCTTTCTTTGTGCTAACACTGGCAAGTCTGTTTGTAGGTGTATCCTCGTTATGCAAATATTCTCATGTTTATTCTCCATGCGTGTTTTCCTCCTTAAATTTTGGTCGCAGATTTTCTTGTTGCGAAGAAACGTTTCGCTTTTATAAAATAAAATTTCACGTTATGAGAATATCTTTCTATAGAATAAAAAGCATGTTAGATTAAAATATTTGTTTCATGTTTAATTATAGTATAAAATCTTGACTTTTTCGCAAAATCTTGTTAAGTACTGCTTGCTAAGTCAGTGTTAATTTTATCGCCGCGCCGTCTGCTCGGGACTTCTCGGCTTCTTGGCTCTTGTTAAGCATAGAATAGTGGACCGACAAAAAGTGACATCTTAATAGCTTAGATTTTCCAGAGCATAGCAAGGTTCTGAGGCATCTCCTTGGATAAGCCGTTTCCTTAACAATGTCCCCTATTATCACCCTCTTAAATTTTCTACATTCTGATGGAGTCAAGCGTTATTATCTTGCAGGTTTATTGCCCTCAGGGTAAACTTACTTGGCAAAACCTTTCAACGTAGAAAACGTTTTTAAAATGTTATGCACATTTTTTCCTTTCACTCATATTAAAACTCTTTTACTTTAAAAATGTAATTAAAAATATAAATATATTACTTTGAAGCTATTACTTAGCTCTATTGAATCGTGAAAGAAGCGTGTACAAAAAGCAACCATTATACGCCTGTTGGGTTCCTACGTCAGCGCCACCAATTTGGAACTATTGGGGAGAAAGAATTTCAATTCAATATTTACATGGAATCTTATAGTGAATAATTAATGTTAAACCCAATTATAATATGTTTTATATTCACTGCTCTTTTTCGTTAACATAGCTCTGATAACTTCGAGATACCCAATAGTTCGCGTATTAGGTGGCGCTGTTGTCAAGATCAAAGAGGTACCCTACAGGCATGTATGTCAGTATGCATAATTCTAAATATTTCGCTTTAAAAACGTTTCCATGTTAAGTCTTCATTTTTAAGCGTACGTTTCCAATTTAAAGAATTTAAAAATGCAGTTTTGAAGACTTAAACAATTAAAAATTAAAAGAAATTGAAATTGAAAATTTGTGATAAAAAAGTTTTAGTTGATTGACTGTAAATATAAATTAATTCCTGATTTTTACAAATAAACTGTAGTTCAAGAATTAAAAACTAAACAATAATTGATTTTACAAGAAGATTCTGAATCTGTTCAAAATTAAACAATTTACCGATTTTAACGTTTAAAATCGAACTGTTTCATTTCGTAAATCTTTTAGTAGTTAAGTAAATATAAACGCCCGATTGAATCTTTATAAACTATTTTCAATTTAAAAATAATTTTCAATTAGTAAATCGATAATTGAACGCTTTTATACAATTTCATATCCTATGATCAAATATTATTCCAGTCTAAAATATTTCATTTTTATTCCAGTCAATTTGAAATTTTTGTAACTAATGAAAAAGAACAATTTTTAATATTTGGCAATATTTGACTTTTCATTTATAACAAGCAATTATAAATCAAATATTCCAAACTAAACAATTTAAAATGTAATTGTTTGTAAGTGGAAGTGTTGAATTTTTATGTATAAATAACAATTAAACAATTATTCATTTGAAACTACATGAAATTCAAATAATTTTCAATTAAATTTTGAAAATTATATAATTTTGAAAATTATATAATTTTGAAAATGTAGAAATTTATTGATTCATTCTTCAGTTTAGAACATTGAAAATTATAGTGTGGATTCATATTTTTGAACCAAAAATCTTTGAGCTGCTCAATAAATAAAAATTTAAAATTTTTAATTATGTAGTTTAACAACATTTCCTTTTAAAGTGTTCAATTTCAAAGTGCTTAAAGCTTCAATTTTATACGTGCAAATTTTTCCGCGTTTAAATAAGAAATTTATCATTTAAAAATTTGTTAAGCTTCAATGTTAAAAATTTAAAATTCAAGAGTTCCACTTTAAGTGCTTTAATGTGATCAGTTTTCATTACTTCAAGTGAAAAAATTTTCAATTGAAAAAGCATTCGGATTTCGAACATTAAATATTTTGAACACTCTATTTCCGCTTCTTAAATTTGAAAGCCTAGGAATTAAAAAAAAATTCTTTAATTTTTCACCCAGTCTTAATTACTGCATATCTATTGTGAAATCAGCGAAACTCGCACGGGAAAAAGCTCGAGGTTCTAGTATTTTCCTCTTCTTCTTCTCCCCAATGAATTGAACCTGCGTATCAGATGGTTTTTCTGAACTATTCTTCTTCCCTCGCCTGTGCAATAAAATCTTACGAGTAGGACACACACTGTCGCAACTTTATGTAATCCTGACGCTCGTATATTTTTATACGTCCTACGCTTGCGTACAAGTCCTTTTTGTTAGTGAAATTGCAGTGAGAAAACCCTGGAAGAAAAAATATGGACCCGGAAGTGACCTCTTGTATTCAAAGAGGCTTAGGCTTGTGGGCAAAGTTCAAACTAGGGATGGGGAAGAAGTCAAGGATCTTTCCTGCTCTCAAAATGTCGAGATTGAAACAGTTCTACGGAAGATCCATAAACATTTACCCCATTAGATTGTATCTCTCTATGATTTCATGAAATTTTGAACAAACACGATTTTGACTTTTATTTTGCGGAAAAATATAAATCAAGCCAAAAAGGTCGACAAGGGCCCACCCTCAAGGAAAGGTTTCGTAGACTGCAGAATCCCAGAGTTATTCCAAACCATGAAAAACAAAATTTCCTCATTTTTTTATTCTTTAACTACTGATATAAAAAAGAAAAATATGACACAACAAATTTTACTTTATCGCAATTCTACATACTAAGAGCTTCAATTTGAGCCATCCTCGATGAAAATCTGACTAAAAGTAAAGCTTCCAGCATATAGGGGTCTAAAAAGCCAAAATTCTTCATTTTCCTTAGTTTTTAATCGCTGATTAAAAAAAAAAAAGAATATAACATAGCAAGTTATATTTCTTATACCTATTCTACATGCTAAGAGCTTAAATTTGAGCCGTGCCCCAGGAAAATAGGACTAAAAGAAAAGCTTTCAGCATGGGGGTCTAAAAACCTAATTTCTTAATTTTCCGTATCAGATATGTGAAACAAATCTTCAGGCAAGAGATGAAGTAAGTAGAGCTAATAGTCTCCGCGCTAGGCGTGGCAACAGGGTAATTTTGAGTCAAAATTAATATAATTAATAAATTTGAGCAAAAAATTAAGTCGGCAGACTTAATAGTTTTTGCGCTAGACGTGTTCACGGACGCGGATAGCCATTTTACTGACGGCATAAGGTTTTCCTACGAAACCTTAAAAAATATCATAAATAAGCAGATGAAAATATTTTTCCTCGAGTATACTACGGCTGTATAACGCCCATGCCAAAATTACAACCCTCTAGCATGACTATTGAAGGAACTGGGAGTGGTAAATGACAGACGGACGGATGTCAAAACCGTCGTTACAAGGGTGGCCGGCGTAGCCTGTACGAAACCCTAAAAATCCGAAAAATTTCGGCAAATTACGCATTTATTCAATTTAAGTCATTTAAATTGGTTTATATAACTTCAATACGAAACTTGAGTGCATCTTACAATAATTAGTTCGCTCTAATAAAGGCCATTAGTGGAAATCTCTCGATGAAGGAGCTCAGCGGTTTCAATATTCATGAACTATTTATTCGATAATGTCAGAATATGTATTACCATGCTAACAAAATTAACTCTCTCCGCTCATGCTGTTTATTCCAGAATTAGAAAGTGCTAACTGATTTTTGAATATGTAAATGTGCTTTCTAGTAATTGTTGAATAATAATTGAATCAATTTTTTTCAGCTGGAGCCGCTCCTGAGGAAAATAGCCAAAGGTCCAGCTCTGCACACAATCGCCACTCTCTCGCGAAGGGTAAGCTAGTTATCATAATTCTTACTTCAGTTCCTCGAGTATAAACAAAATAATGAACCTATACAATTAGGTATGCAAAAATTCGAAATGGTCTTAAAGTTCAAATATAAAATCTAATTGTTTTAGATTGCTTTTTGCAAAATGTGCTTAATTTCTGCTAACCCACTTTTAATATCCACCTCTATGTTAAATGAATAACTACTTTCCTGCTTAATATTTTTCTGTGGTTCAAAATACTTGATGTTGTCACGTTTCTCGTGTTTTTGTGAGTTCTAATAGTTTCTCGAAAATTATAGGTAATGCTTTCACGAAAGTTTGTTATCAAACGACTCACGATAGGTCGTTTCATGCACGTCACATGACGAGAGTTTGCATGTAGTGTGAACACGCTTGCCAATCGAGTGATCCAAAACTTTTTTCTGGATCATTCGTACACCTAGCGATGCTGATTTACTGTTGAATTCACTGTTGAATTGCACAGATGTTTTTAGAAAATTATGTACTAAAATATCTCGTCCTTTACCACGGAGAATAATTCTGCTAAAATTTAACAATACGTGGTTTTGTTTTGCAGATCTTTTAAGGCTCATGTAGGGGGTAATGTAACCTAGAAAACTAACTTGAAGAAATCAATTCCAAATGCTAGCGGCATGGAGAATAGACACAAGGAGACCAAAGTCCTGTACATTGACTTCACGAAAAATGAGCATGTTTTTTCGCGAAGCACTCACTCCTGAACTTCCCGTGCGTGGCGCTAGTATGAAGATATGTACAAATATTGCCTTGTATGGCGGCCATATTTTTTGTACATATGTTCATACTAGCGCCACGAATGGGAAGTTTAGGCGTGTGTACTTCGCGAAAAAATGCTAGCGCAACGAATGATTATCGGCGGGCAATTTTTTTTCCTCTTGGAAGCTCAAATCCATATTCGAGGCGGAAAGTCCCTGTGGATCTTCGACACTTGCGATAAATATGTTTTTCTTGAATATCCCATTTCTAAAGCAGCAGAAAAGCATAAATAGAACTGGCGCGTTATTCAAAATAGAAAAATATTCCAACAGACAAAAGAGTGATCATTTTTATAAAGATGTAATAAATTATTAAAAACCATAATAAATGTATCTTATTAAAGAATATATTTTTTGAAAACACTAAAAGAAGGAAAAATACATTAAATGTAAAATAATGACTCAAAAAATTCCGAAATAAACTCCTATGTCCGTTGAAATAATTTTTCTATTTTGAATATCCCGCCAGTTCTGCTTATTTTTCGCAAGTGTTGACGATCCGCAGGGACTTTCCGCCTCAAATATGGATTTCAGCTTCCAAGAGGGGGAAAAATTGCCCCCCTATAATCATTCGTTGCGCTAGCATTTGGAATTGATTTTTTCAAGTGAGTTTTCTAGGTTACATTTCCCCTATATGAGCCTTAAGTAATTAGTCAGAATCACACTTAGTCTAGTACTTTTATTATTATCTAGTTCATTGCTTTGCCTTTGGGGCCATTCAAAAAGTACGTCACACTACCAGGGCCGCAAGGAGGCAGATTTTTTGACGTTTTGTGTCAAAGGTTGTGGTGGAGCGATTAACGCAGAACGTAACGTCACATATAGAAAATAGCAATTTGTTAAAATGCTTGAAAAAATGAAAATTAGAGATTTTGTGTACAAGTTAAGCATCTAAATACAGACTTCACTGTTTCACCTATTCCCCTCTTTTCCCCTTTTTTTGAGAATTCCCTTTTTTCCCTGTTTTAAAGAAACTTCCCCTTTATCTCGTTTTCTCGCTTAAATTGGAACTGAATAAATGGAGCCCAATAAAAAAATCCAACTTTTTTGTCATTGAAAGTTAATTCTTTTTAATTGGAAAGTCTGCTTTCATATTTTTGGTTCAGATCTCATCTCTTTTGGTTAAAAATTCCACTACTTGGTTGAATATTGAACTATTTTCTTGAAAATTCGTTTTTTTCTTTAGTTGAAAATTAATTTCCTTAACCCAAAATTTTACTGAACCATTTTTTTCATCCACCATTGAGAATTCATTAATTTGGTTGAAAATGCAACTACTTGGTTGAAAGTTGAATTACTTTGTTAATAAATTATTTTATTGCTTTCAGATTTTAACATTTTATTAAAAATGTCGTGTTTTATTTGGTTGAAAATACATTTTTTTAACTGAAAGTTTAACTATTCCATTTTTTGATGAAAAGTGATCGTTTTTAGTTGAAAATGCAACTATTTGATTGAAAATTCGCCTTTTTTGGTACAAAAATAATCTCCTTGATTAAAAATTTTAACTACTTTGTTAAAAATTCATTTTATTAGTTGAACATTCGTCTCTTTGGCCAAAATTTAACTATTTTGTTAAAAATTCATTTTTTGTTGTTGAAAATGAATTTTTTTAACTGCATATTTAACTGTTCCATTTTTGGTTGGGAATCAATCGTTTTTAGTTTAAAATTCAACTTCTTGGTTTAAAATTAACTTTTTTTAATGAAAATTCATAATTGTGGGTCGAAAATTCAATTGTTTTGTAGAAAATTCGCCTTTTTGGCTTGAACATTCAACAATTTGATTGACATTTTTTCTCTCTCTTGAATGAAAAATCTTTCTTGGTTGAAAATTCGTATTTTTTGGTTGAAATATCAACTATTACCTTTTTCTTTTAATATTCATCTTTTTGGTTAAATTGAACCGTTTTTTATGTAAAATTAAAATCTTTTTTGGTGAAAGTATCCATTATTATATTTTTCGTTGAGAATTAATCTTTTTTTATTGAAAATTCAACTATTTGGTTGAAAATGTAACGTTTTTTGGTTAAAGTTTTATCTTTCTTGTTTAAGAATTCGACCATTTGGTTGAAAATTCATCTTTTGTAGTTTAAAATTCAAATATTAGGTTATAAATTCAACTACTTTTTTGCAAATTTGTTTTTTTTTTATACAAAATTCGTTTCTCTGGAATCAAAATTCATATTTTTCGGTAGAAAAGTTCTTGGTTGAAAATTCATCTTTCTTGGTTGAAAATTAAACTGTTTCTTCAAAAATGCAAGTGTTTGTGGTTTAAGTTTAATATTTTTTGTTTGAAAATTAAAACAAAACCAAAACCCATTTGGTTGAAAATTCGTCTCTTTTACTTTAAAGTACAACTATTTGGTTGTAAATGCAACTGTTTGGTACCTGTTAATTAATTTTATTTAAAAGATTTTTTCCTTCCCGTTATTCCCCATTTGCGTGAAAAATCACCTTATTCTCCCTATTTTTATTCACTTTTTGCGGTTCAAGCTTTGTGTGATAATATTTGACGAAGAAGGGGAAGGGTGAAAAAAAATTTCGAAATAGAGTAACGTACTTTTTGAACGGTCCCTTTAGTCTATTTATTGATTTAGAAAATAGGAAATTTACAAAAAATAAATATAACATCTATCAGGGGATGTCAACATAAAATCCATGTTTTTTATTCCCATACGACAAAATTGCGCGACTCTATTTTCTCAAAAGAAACTGCTTTAGAATTATATATGACGAGATGGGGTTTTCTCTTTTTTGTATCGACATTTTCTCATACCATTGAGTGGTGATAGGAAACATACCATTGCTTTTTGCAAGTATATAAAAGTGATCGATAAAAAGGACATTACAAGCAAGATGGAAAAGCAGGATCTTATCTCCTGTTTTCTACCAAAGAGGATCTATTTCCTTGTTTTTATCCCTTCAGGTCGCATGCTATCGTAAACCTTGTCCGAAAATAGAGAAAATGAAGGACAGATTCGACAATATTCTGGAAAAGTGGACAATAATAAAAAAAACACATGAGAGCAGATCGTAAACTGTCATTAAATTTGGAAAATATTGAGGTTAAGAAGATGATAAAGGGAGGCGTTCAAGAATATTTTACTTAATTAAAGAATTTTATGGAAATTACTTTAATAGCCCTCTCTAGATATGTCTCTCCTTTTCCAGTTTTAATACTTTTTTTGTATTAAAATCGATTCTGTAAATTTAATGTTACTAAAGGAAAATAATTGAAAAGTTAATTAAATTATAAATTGATGAAAATAAAATTATGTCAAATTAGAACCAATTTGAGAAGCATTTGTGTTCAAACAACATATTCTATCGCTTCTCCCGTGATCCTTTGCACTTGAAAAGCTGGTAATTAAATCCTTCAATGTTCGCATCTATGGTATTCATTGACCTGAAAATAATACGCAGGATATCAATCGGATTTCCTCTTTAGAAATTGGAAACTAGGACAAATGCAATGAGAATTGCTTTCATTTAAAAAAATAAAGTTCTATAATTGAATACTTTCATTGAGTATCTAGTGTCAATTATTATGTTGGGTGAAATCATTTCAGAGTCCTTTTGTTATTTTCCGAAAATTAAATTTAGTTTTCTGGGAATGTTTTTGAATTGTTCATTGAAATTTAAATATTTAATTAAATTTAGATATAAGATACGTTATAAGTATTTTGGGTATGCAATAATTAGTTCCTGTCATTGCTCGATCCTGTTAATTTGAGGAGTATATTTCGTCCTGAGAAATTGCTCAGGAATCTCGAAACGAGGTTGCCATTTAGGATAGCTGACAATTTGATCCCGGCATCCTTGTTTCGTGTTATCCAAGGGAAATTTCTCGATTATCTCGTTGGAAATGCGTCGGAATGAAATACCAAAATAGTTATTCTGAATTTTAGTTTGTTTTAATAAATGTAGATCGTAGAAATGATCTTAAAATAAGATTTCATTTTTATTGAAACCATAGAATCCAATTCGAAAGCCGTAATCTCTTAAATTATCTGTAAAAATGTTTTCAACTAAATTTTTAAATAAAAAGAGAAAAACTGTTCTAGGGTATGTTACTGATGATTTACATTCAAGGGTACTATATTACGTATTATTCAGAGAGAATTGCGATCAAGTGTGCGAATGTTCAGAAGCGTGAGCATTGCAATGAAGAGGGTGAATCAAGGGTGGGTGTTGGGGGGGGGGGGTAAGTGCAAAGTGTATGGTAGGATGAATCCTATTGTTGTCGGCCCACTTCGAATCACTGCAAGATTAACAGACAGATATTCCTTACAGCCACAATTAATGGGAATTTTCCAACATTTAAGTTCTCTGACATCAAAACTGTTTGCTTAATCAACACGATTTTTGACGTTACAAGTTGCTAAATTATAAAACAATTCTATTGAAAAACCTTTTTGTTTATTTAAAAGTTAGATTTTTTCTGAGTGGGAAATTCGAGAGGAGTTCGTGGACATTTTATTTTCGCATTAATTAGAAGACTTGTAAATTCAAACTATTTCAATTCGAAAGTCTTCTAATTTGAATGCGCCCAAGGTTCGATAAATAGAATTTAAATTTTGGAAACACAATGAAGTTAAACGTTTTCATGGTGGTGATTTTTCAAATAGGAATTTCATGCCAGCCTTGTATTAATTATAATCACTTATGTGTACAGTTTTTATAATTAATCGAGTTGTCCATAGGTAGGGAAAATCTGGAAATCAGGGAACAGTCAGTAAATTTTATTGGTCAGGGAAAAGTGATTTTGACAAAAATCTTGTAAAAGTCTTGTATTTTTTGTTTGCAATGCCCCCTTCTGAAAACTATATTTTAAGTTGAACATTTTATTATTTGGTTGAAAAAACAACCATTTTGGTTAAAAGGTCGTCCTTTTTGGTTGGAAATTCAACTGTTTTGTTAAAAATCCGTTTTTTGTTTGTTTTTTTTTATTGAAAATTCAACTATTTTGATAGAAAATTGACTTTTTGTTGAAAATGCATATTTTACGATTGAAAATTCAACTGAAATCCTTCTTAGTTGAAAATTGTACTATTTTTTTGAAAATTCGTCTTTTTAATTTAAAAATTAATCTGTTTTAGTAGAATTTTTTTATAAAAATGCAAATGTGTGGTTGAAAATTAATCTTCTTTAGTTTAGGATTCAAGTACTTTGTTGAAAAATAATCCTTTTTGGTTGAATCCAACTGTTTTTCATTTAAAATTAAAATCTTTCTTGGTTAAAAATTGAACTACTTGGTTAAAGATTGAACCACTTTGGTAACAAACTATTTTTTTGTTGAAAATTTATCTTTTTAGTTGAAAATTCAACTATTTGTTTTAAAATTCATGTACTTTATTGAAAATTTGTCTTTTTTATAGGAAATTAACCTTCTTGGTTGAAAATTCGTATTTTTGGTTTTAAAATTCATCTCTTTTGGTAGAAATTTAATCTTTTTTGGATGAAATATCAACTATTACATTTTTTGTTGAGAATTCATCCTTGTAGGTTGAAAATTTAATTATTTTGTCGAAAATTTTATTCTTTTCTTTTTGTGAACATTCAACTCTTCGCTTGAAATTTAACTATTTTGTTGAAAATTTGTGTTTTTTTTTTAATATCAACTATTACATTTTTATTGAGAATTCATTTATTTATTGACAATTCAACTTTTCAGGACGAAAATTCCACTTTTTGGGTTGAAAATTCAACTGCCATCTAAAAAATTCGTCTTTTTGGCTTGAGAATTTAACTATTCGGTTGTAAGTTCAACTGCTAGGTTAAAAAGTAATGCTGTTGCATGCAAATTCAATTATTTTTTTTTAAATTCATCTTTATTCATTGACAAAGTACTTTTTTGTTGAAAATTCATCTTTTTGGGATTAAAAGTCAACTTTTTCCTGAAACATTGAAATTTTTGTTTGAAAATTCGACGTTTTTGATCAAAAGTCATCTTTTTTTTTTGAAGTTTCAACTGTTTTCTTGAAAATTTGCACTTTAGGATTGAAAATTCTTCTTTAATGGTAGAAAAGTCATCTTCTTTGGTTGAAATAAATAAATGTTTAAATTTTAATCTGAAATTGTTTTATTCCGTTTATAAAAGATTCTATGGTATGTTGAAAATGTTACTAAATTAAAATGCTGGTCTTTGAATAATAATGCTCAGGGAGAATGAAAAATTAATCAGAGGAAAATCAGGGAAAAGTCATGGCATTTTTTAAATTATTTTTTTCGGCCACCCTATTTTAATAGAAAACTTGATGCTTAACAGTTTATTTGCTAATATTATTGCTGTCTTTCGTTATGAATACTTCTGCAAATTTTTAGTTATGTGTGAGCAAGTATAAGATAAATTTGCAGATAATGTGCAAATGTCCCTCTGGTTTGAAATTCGAATCTGAAATTTCCGATGCGGAATGACATTTTCATATCCGCGATGCCGCAGCGTGTGACATTTTACGATTGAGATAGTAATGACGCGTCCTAATTATCAAGCAGGCGATGATGTCCAGAGAAACCTCATATGCTCATTTTTCTGCCACTCTGACAGTTGGAAACATTAACTCAGAAGTTTCAACGTTAAATGATATAATCAAATGATGTTACATCAAAATAATCGTTATAAATTAAAATTACTTAGATTATGAAAAATATGAAGCCCCTGATAAAAGTAGTCTTTCAAAATATTTTTTCGAGGATAATAGCTAACAAAAGTCTTTGTGTTTTTGTTTCATTTTCTTTAGAAGAAACGATGCATTGGTTTGCTCAAATCGGTGGTGCAGACAGCTCTGTTCCTCCCCAAGGTAAAAAAAAGATTGCCAAAAGTTTGAGTATTAATTGGACCGTTATTTTGCCTCATTTAATTTCTGCTCGACTATTGAAAGCAATGGAAGCATTGGTATTTGGCCAAAGACTTCCCTGCAGTATTTTTTAGATTTTAATAATGTTTGATTGTGAAAATAACAAATGGATTACGCACGTTTAAAAATTCGTTTTTTTTTAACAAGTTTTCTAATCTTGGGATTTTTATATTTTTCTTAGTAATTCTATTTACATATTTGAAAAAAAACTTGTCCAAGCACAAATTTGCTTCAAAGCATGCCTTTTGCGAAATAATTGGACTTTTGAAACAAAAAATTACAATCTCTTGTTTATTCATAAATAATTAACATTGTTTAACCGATTTTTAGGGCAATGAAAAATGTTGACTTAACAAATAACGGTTGTTAAAAGTGAAAATTGTATTGCTGTGGAACAAATTTAATGTAAAACACATGTGCGTGAATGGGTGTGTATGCTTGTGCGATTTTATTCGAATATTGGCGTCGGCGGAATTGCTGAATATGTGCTTCAACTGAATTTACAGCCATCGGTGTACAAGTTCCATCGATTTTGTCTACGCTTTCAATATGAATTCGTGGTCGAAATAATGAAAGATAAATGTCTGTCGCGAATGTCCTGGCACATTTCAAAGCACTTTTTTGCCCCTGAACTACTTTTTAATGCCAACTTTCAGTATTACCGAAGAGTCATTTCTATAAACCACAAAATTAAATAATGAAACTGGGTAAAATATAGCATAAAATGCGCAAAAAAATCCTGTCCTTAACCTTTTTGTTTCACTATTTTTAATAATCCTCCATTCTTCCATACACATTTTTAATGTTCTTGCATGTTAACCGTTGAATTAGTTTTCACCTCACAATTAGTGTTTTTAGCATAAAATTGTTTTATTTTCCGTAGAAATATATGTAAATGTTTCATTGTGATAAATTACCAGGGTTGCTACAGGCCAAGGAATTGCAGAAACTCAGGGAGTTTTAAACTGACCAGGGATAATCAGGGGATGTCATAGAAAACCTGACACAGTCAGGGAATTTTCGATTAACTGAAGCTGAAGTTAATTTTAGTATTTTGTTAAAAATGCAACTGTTTGATTGAAAATGAATCTGGTTTGGTTGCGGATTCATCCATTTTGTTGACAATTCGTCTTTTTTTGTTCAAAATTTAATTATTTTGTTGAAAATTATTATTATATTTTTTTTAACTGAAAATTTAACTGTTACATGTTTGGTAGAAAATGTATCTTCTTCATTTAAAAACTCAACTGTTTGGTTGGAAATTTGTGTATTTTGTTGAAAATTCGTCTTTTGTAGTAGAATATCATTCTTTCCGATGAATAATTAATTTTTCTGGAAGAAAATTAATTTCATTTATTGAAAATTTATTTTTCTAATTAAAAATTTAACTTCTATTTTTGATTGAAAATTTATCTTTTTTAGTTGCAAATTCATCTATTTTGTTGACAATTTGTCTTTTTTTGGTAGAAAATTCATTTATTGGATCGCAAATTCACCTAATTGGTTAAAATTTGTTTGTTTTTTTTTGTTAAGGATTCATCCTTTTAGTCAAAATGTCATGTCTTTGGTTGAAAATTTAAGTATTTCGTTGAAAAATAGTTTTTTTAGTTAAAAAATCATTTATATTGTTGAAAACTCATCTTTTTTGGGTTAAAAATGAAATTATGTTGGTAGAAAATTCTTCTTTTTGGCTTGAAAATTCAACATTTTTTTATGAGATTTTTTTTCTTTATTGACTGAGAAATCTTTTTTGGTATAAAATTCAACTCTTTTGTTGAAAATTCATCTTTTTCTTGTTTTAAAATTAATTGTTTTAACTGAAAATTAATTTCGTATTATGGATAACCCCTTATAAAATTCGGTATGACTATTGTCACTAAAAGTGTTTAAAATAAATTTAGAAATAAACATTTTTTTATGCCTAAATGAAAAATTGAGAACGGTTAGGGAAAATGAAAAATTGGTTATGACAAGTCAGGTAATTTCAAAATTGGGATTTTGTAGCAACCCTGATTACAGAAAGGAAGTTTCTGTTCAGCTTTTAATCGAAGTTAAACTGTTTCCAAACTTTTTCACCGATGTACTCTGAATATGCAAATTGTAAGATACTCGGTCCGCTCAAATTAATCGCTTTGATGTTAAGCAGCTTTTGTAAACGTACAATTTGCATGTGGCATGTTTTGATTTCATCTGAATTTGATTTGATTTTTAGTGAACTTCGCTTGAAACGCATGGAGTCTTAACAAATATTTAAAAAAAATTCGTTCGTTTAGATTTTCGCGTGATATTTCCTTATTTTCACGCATATTGTTTTTTTCTGCAAAATTTGATTTGTTCTTCGGCAGATGTGAGGCGTCGCAGTCTCTTCAGCGAGGACTCTCTCGACGGCGATGATCCTTATGAGAACCAAGGTAGAGAAATCATTTTCATGAAAATGCGTGCTCGTCGAAAGCTGTATTCTCGCCGAATCTTTATCGAGGTTTTTTCTAAGATTTTTGTTTTTAATTGGAAAGATCATCATCTCTCTCGTGTGTTCTCATTTTCTCCTTCCCTTACCTCCTGGTGCTAAATGCCTAAAGATCCGTAAACGAAGCCATTTAAGAACGCGATTAAAAATTCTTAAACTTGTCCGCCTTTACTGAACTTATATAATTTAAGAATAAATGACAAATTAATTCCTCAAGTTTAAAAAACATTAAAATAATATTCTAAACAAAGCGAATTTTGAACAATGCTAGAAGGGAATGTGAAATAATTTAGGGAAACTTTCTGGTTGTAAAATGATCGGATCTGAAAAATATGAGAAAAGTTTTATTGTTATTAAAAACCAATTCTAGTCTTTTTTAAATAAAATTTTTCAGAAATGTATTTATTTTTTATTCGCAAAGCTGTATCAAAAAGCTTGGGAGAGAGAACAATTATTTTAATTTAACGTTGAGTAGGATGGTCGAAAAAAGGTCCCCCCCCCCCCATTTTGTGTCATTTTTTGAAGGAAAAAAATTCCTAATTATTGGATATTTTTTAAATTCAATAAATCCTTCAATTTTAAAGAAAATCGTAAAAGCTTTACATAGGTGATGTAAAACTATCGTGTTAATTACACAAAGGCTAAAAATTTCAGAATTAAATTCACTCTCAAATTTGCCAAAAACTCACACTGTAACGTAATGTTTAAGTGTCCTTTCTGAAGTTTATGAAATTTAAATGAATATTTCAAGCTTAAATTATATAAAAAATTGTGATATATATATTGAAATAAAAAGTTTTGAAGAAAGAAACTTATAATTCTTTAAGAATTATTAAGGGTGAAAAGTGGAAAAATTAGTTTTTTATAAACTTTTTAGTTCAATATATATACTATGTATATATTGAAATAAAAAGTCTTGAAGAAATAAAATTTAATTTTCTATGAATTATTAAGGGAGTGAAGAGGAAAAATGTTTATTTTTAGGGCATTATTTTCCATACCTGTATAGTCTAAATTGTTATATAATTTATACTTCAAAATGTTTAATACTTTGGAATGCTTCAAGAGTCATGCCCTGCCTCTAAACATTTTTTGAATCTCAAAAAATTAAGTATTTTTTTCCACCAAATGGCACAAAATGAGGGTGGTGAGACTTTAAAAAATCAGCAAAAAAATTGTTGTTTGTTTTATTATTGACGAGGTGTAGAGACAGGTCTTGAATTCTTGAACTCTCTCCTTTTTTTATGATATGTACCAGCATGTAATCTTATATAATAATGATTCTAGGTGTTAATTTTGTATAGAAGGTACCTTTGTCATCCTGAGATTTGAAGGGCTCCCTCGTGAAGCCTCAGTTATCTGATGGAAAGTTATAAATGAAATACAATGGTGTTTCAGGACGGGAATCGTCGGGAAGTGCGAAGGACGTGGACAGGGCGAAACTCGTTCGTGAAAGGCAAAACGAGGAACGACAGCGGAAGTTGGAAGAGCTGAGGCAGCAGGCACTCACAGCTCAACGTTTCCGAGAGCAACGAGAGGAGGAAAGGCGAAGACGCATAGACGAACTCAGGTCACGAGATAATGATAGGTATTGTCAAATTTTCAGTATTTAAATTCAAACCCATATAGGTAATGAGAAATTATATTGGAAGTAACACCGATGGCAGTAGCTGGCTGGTGATTCTCGACACGTCGAAATCTCAAATGGTTAAGAATGGGCGGGCGCGGTTAGCGCTTGGATAGGTGACCGTTAATGGTTCTCGCTTAGTCGTATTTTCACTGCGTTTAACTCCTTTCGAGCGGGAGGTTTGACACCGAGGATGGATGTGGACACTCGGTGCCATCGAATGGTCTACATTCAGACTCGTCTATCGGTAAAACCGGCTGAGCTCGGTAGTTTTGGTTTTCTGCAGTTGTCCACTTCTCTGACCTAATGTTCAGGTAAATGCGAGCGCTCATAATAAAAATCCGGCTGCAGACGGTATGGGATTTAGGGGACTCCACATGATTTAGTACGTCAAGAATTACCTGGAGGCTGGGGTATTTGGAGTTAAATTAAAGGGTTGGTGCCTGTCGACCTCCTGTGGAAGGGTGTCTTAGGTACACTTCGTAAGGTTGAATTCACTATATGTAAATGCCCAAGAAGGATGTGTACATGTGAGTAATAAAATTAAGAAAATATAATTATTGGAATTAACCAAATTCACAAAATATGTTCTATTTCATATCAGTCAAAGGATTATCCATTTTTGCTTTTTTTTATTTAACCCTTAAATGGTAACGTCGGGTCACTCGTGCCTTGACCAAATCTTCTCCCCTTGCTAGCTTAGAGAGAAGCGTGGGAGGCAGGCCCAAACTATACTCTAAATAATTGTACACTAATAGGCTATAAGCTCCCCAAGTGCCGTCACTCTAGTCCGTAAATAGCATTTGTAGAAAACAGTCGAAATTCCGGAAATGCACGAGTGACCCGACGATACCATTAGCGTTGGCGAAAAGTGTAACGTAATTAAAATTCTTTTTTCAAAATTCTGATGTTTTTTTATTATGAATTGATGGATTAAACTTACCTGATAGTTTTTTAAGATAAGTTTTAATGGAAATTCGAATTTCTGAATTTTTTTCCCAAATATTGATGTTTTTCGACTATAAATTGATGAATTAAAGTTATCCAAAAGTTTTTTAACCTGAATTTTAATTGCACTTTGAATTTCTGAATTTTTTCGGAAACCTCATGTTTTTTGACTATAAATTGATGAATTAAAGTTGACCAAAAGTTTTTTAACGGGAATTTTATTGGAATTTCTACCTCTTTATACGTACTTTGAAAAAACTTGATTTTCATGCTCAAAGCTTAAGCATTCCTTTTATTTATACAGAATCTCAATCTTTTTTTTCTTACAGTACTTTTTTTACCCTTTAATTTCCCGTTTGATTTAAAAAAAAAATTAATTACATCCTAAGTTATGATTTTTTTGACAAAATGGTGCATTCTTCACGTTTTTATTTGTTTATTTCATTATATTGTTTAAAAAAATGATAAAATCAGCAATATAGTGATTCATCCTTATACTAGGATAGTTGATGAAATTTCATGAATTTTGTGGAATTTTTTAGAGCACTTTAGAGCACTTTTCAAAGCGCCAGACACGAGTGACCCGACGATACCGTTTAAAGGGGTCGAAAATGACGTTACCATTTAAGGGTTAAACTAGTCACACAATTTTGAAAACTACATTTTTAAATCCAATATTCTCGAAAGATGACGGTTCATTTATCAATTTTCCTCAAATTTTATTTTTAAATCTACTAAACTATTTAGGATTTAAATAAAACTTTGAAGCTAAAATATTTGTTCGCTGAACCAATACAAATGAAATTTGTTTGAATTGTAGAGTATTTTAGGCACTCAAATTCCAAATATTAATTATAGTAAGGAAAAAAATGACAAATCTTGAAAAGAAATATTCAATTATATTTTTAAGTATCAGGATTTCATTATTAATAATGGAATTTTTAATAAAGAAAATATTCTTGAATATGAGAACGATTTTTAACATATAAAACTTGTTTATTTAACCAATTTTATTTTTTGTCGGATTCTTTTATATCGCTGTGAATGAGTTTCATTTCATTTTATTTTTGACATTTCATAATCACACTTATTTCTTACTGAATATTCAATATCGAATGATCCATAGAACACTTTCAAATTGTTTGAGAAAAGTGTTCAAAAATCAATTTTTTTGGAAATTTCGCTTTCCGGTTAAATTCTAGATACATCTACAATCAAGAAAAAAAAATTTCGGAATCCACATAAAACAAATATTTTATGATTTTAAATACACTCCACGACCGATAGAAGGACGCTCGGTTTACGATATTCCTAGAATTGCTGACCCACGCAGTTTCTCAGCCCGCGGGGTGATAGACGGTTGCCACTTATGCGTAAAATACCAAGAGCGTGGGATAAAGGAGCAGTGTGCGGGTACTCACGTCCATATATTGCGTAATATTAGGAAATGGTTCACACGGCCCTGACTGTTTACGTTTGGAGGCGCCCGATTGAGGATCAAGGCCAATGCGAGCCATCCCCGAAACCGTTCTTATATCGGACATGGAGTGTATTCAAGTTCAGGTTCAGTTTTTTACAGAGGAAAGTTTTAAATTTGAGGATTTACATTGGAAGGGTTTAAGTTCATTGTAGGAATTCCAATAATTTTCAAAAGATTTCAGATTCAGAAGTATTTAGTGCATTTTAATGTATCAGTTCGTTAATATTACAAAAAGTTTTTTTTTTAAATAAATTTCAATTTTTTTCGTCATTTTGTTTCTTCAAGAAATTCAACAAAATATAAGGATTCCGAAAGTTCTAAGATAAAGCAGTTCTTGACATTTTCCAAGCTTGTAAGAATTTCTAAAATGGTTTCCAACGATTTTAGAAATTTTAATAATTTTCAAATAACTCATGAGATAAGTTTACAGCGTTAACAGCATTATTGTTGAATCAAATTTGACAATTTCCCATTAATAATTGTATTCAGTCTGCAACATTGTGGCAAAAAGAATTAGACGAATTCGAATTCCTTGTAAACTTCTACAGAATTATTTCTACTAAAAAAAAGTACCTTTAATTTTATTAATCAATATTTATGATCCAGGATGCCCAGCGTATGGGAAAAGCGGAAATTCTACGTGCATTTTATTGGTGCGGGAAATATACGAGAAATGCAGTATGGGAACTTTTTTTTTATATCGCCTTATTTTACTAAATTTTCTACCAAAAAGTAAAAAATGGCTTGGGAATGTTCAGACGATTCAGAGACGAAGCTTGATAATTAGACAGGGAAATTTTGGTAACAGAAATTAAAACTAAAAAGAACAATAGGTATTGAAAGTTTATTTAGTTGTTTCGTTATGAAAATAAAAGTTGATTACCAATAGGCAGCTAAATAAATTTTATGTTTTGCACGTTATCAAAATACGTCTGAGAAAGTGATTATTTCCCTCATTTTTATATTTACTAATTTGTATAGTTACTACTTTTCTTATTGTTTCGGGAGGCTAGAACAATCTTCTCAAAGGTTCGTTGATATACACTGCACCATAGAAGACGTTTCACCTCACCTTCGAAATGACCAGAGGGGTTTCTAATGCATTTGAGGATGTTATGCTTATAAAAATTCGCTACAAAAAAATTTGATGCAGCAAATTTTTAAAATACTTCAGAGATGTGTGTGTGTGTGTGTATGTGTGTGTTGAAAAAAATTATATTTATATAGCTGAGCCTAAAAAGCTATTTTGGACATCTAAATCTACTTATCAAAATACCTTAAAAAAAAATGACAAGTCCCAGGAATCAAAAACTGAAAAGAAACATGTTTTACAGATATTCATTTCTATGGGCTTTTCAATATTTTCTTTTGTAGCTATAACTTTAAGAATTATTATTTTTAATGCCGCGGAACTTCTTACTGATAAAAAAGCACTACAATAAAGTAACAAGTTGAAAAAATGAAAATGAAGCACTGAGTGTCGTATTTCTTATTTAAATTATATTCTTTTAGCTAGCTTTAAACAATATTTTCAGCATACATATACATTTTTTATTTTCTAGAGATATCAAAATTTTTTGCATCTGATTTTTATCAGCAGAGAATCCTCAAATGTATCATAAAAAATTCTCTTGTAATTTCTAAGTTGTTATTTTAAAATTTTCTGTTGAAAACAGGGGTCTGTTAAAAAGAAATTATCTTTCGTCTCCAATGTTAAGTACATATAACAATCTTTCAAGATTTGAGATAATTTAATTTGCCAACAGAAGACGAAGATATGTGAATTACGCTAACATTATTCTATTCAAAACTAGACTATGCTACCGCGTGGCGTGAAAGTTCAATATTTTTTTTAACTTACAGAATCATTTATTATAATTAATATATCTTTTTTAAATTAAAATATTATTAATTAATCTTGTAATAATGCTTATAAAAAGATTGGTTCTTTTTTTCTGCGTGCAGAAATAAATGTTTAATTTTTCCACTATTTTCCGCGTTTTTTCTGAAAAATGACCCTATTTTCCCTTTTTTTGAGCTCCTTCTGTCCTGTAACCCTGGTGGGGTTGAAAATTCATCTTCGGTAGAAAAGTCAGGTTCAGAATTCATCTCTTTCTGTTACAAATTTAATTATTTTGTTAATAATTCAATTATTTGTTGAAAGTTGAATTGCTTTTAACAAATTAATTTTTTTAGTTGAAGGTTCATCTCTTTGGTTGAAAATTTAGCTGTTTTATTGGAAATAAATTTTTCTGTTGAAAGTTCAACTGTTTTGTAGAAAATTTGCTTTTTTGGTTCGAAAATTCCACAATTTGGATGCAGTTTTTTTCATTGTCGGCAAAAATAACTTTCTTAGTTGCGAATATGTCTTTGTTGAAAATTATTCTGCTTTGATTGAGGATTCAAATATTTTGTTGAAAATTCGCCGTTTTGGTTGAATTCAACTGTTTTTGATTTAGAATTAAAATCTTTTTTTAATTGAATTATCAAGTATTACATTTTTCAATAATTTCATGTTAATTCTTTCTTGTCTATTGGTCTATATTCAATATATTTTTAATATTCATTTTATAAGTTGTGAAAAAAGTCCGCTGGGATCCAAAGCCAGGTCTTCGGATTGCCGGTCTGATGCTCTTACCCTCTAAGCTACGCAGAGTAACAGATTTTTTTCATAACAACCCCTACATGCATTACATTTTTCGTTGAAAATTCATCTTAATTGGTTGAAGATTAATTTCTTTAACTGAAAACTCAACTATTCTGTTCAAAATGCAATATATTTCGACTTGAAATCTTGGATATTTAAAGTTTTTCATATTGAATTCATTATAGTATCTTCATTAATTTCATTAAAAATAATTTATTCTCATATTCTTCCCCTATTTTCGTGAAAAATTATCCTATATCCCTTGTCTTGAGGGCATTTTGGACTGTGAAGTCTGCTCTCAGTGTAATTGAAATCTGGTGTTTCTAATTATCTAAAAGAAACATGTTTAAAATTAGGGGAATCTAAGATCTATTTTTGAAATATTTTGAAGCAGACGAAAGTACTAATTTTCATTTTAAGTGTCATAACTCAATAAATGTTCTTTTTTCAGACGAGTTCAAGTAGAAGAAAGAAAGCGGTTAATATGGGAAGCAGAAAGAGAAAGACGCGAGGCAATTCTGCGGAAAAACCAGGAGAGAGAGGCCAGAATTGACGCGAGGAAAAGGAACGAGAGGTCGCACATTGTCTTCGCTTTTGGCAGCTCCACACCAAGAATGTTGGAGCCTGCGGATACCGGTGGCTCGACCTTCTGGGGAACTCGTAGGGCGACCTCGACAACGAACGTCATGATGTACCCAACTGCTCTACCCCTGACCAGGAGATCTTCCGAGCGGGAATTAGATAATAACAAAAAACGAGCCACTTCTGCAGGGGGTCTTGATCGGAAACCGGGCGAAGGTCAGTGCAAAACCTTTAATTCATTTTTCTGCGATCGTACCTTTATACAGACTGGGCCGAATTTATGACGATCTCTTGGAAATGCTCCTCGACATCAACCGGTAGAGTTTACTTAGCGAAAAACGCAGTACTTTGAGTGAGTATCATTTTCTATAAGGACGAAATTAGGACTGTGTACTCAGTCGTAGAGCTTTATTTACAATCTCAACAGCTACCGAGAATTGTACTTGTTACTCCCGAGTTTCGCTGACCCTTTTGATTGATCATCCAAATGTGAGTAAGAATTACGCTATCGATGTTGCAAGTTGACATTGCACAGAGTGTTCTCTTTCTCTCTTAAATAGAAAAATAAACATGGAAATGCAGAGCAAGTTTTGTAGATTAAGCATTATTAAATTCGGCTCAGATAAGTATACTTGAAAATTCATGTCCCAATTTTTTTTTACACTTATCCTGTGATTTTTCATTCCTGTTTTACATGTTCGTCTCCACCCTATGTGATGCATGAAAAGAATATTGCACACATGTGAACCTGCCAGTTTATTTGTGGTTTCAGTTTATTTGTTCATCCCATTGTGACATATTTTCAGTTTTAAATGATCATTTTTTGGCAGGAACACTATCACAAATATAGAATTAAATTTCAGTAAATCATTCACGCGCTCACATCGATTTTCCTTTTTAGTTGCACATTTGCACACGACACTTCAGGCATTTTTCACTTCACTTTCATTATCTTTCGTAATAACTAAATTAATTAATGGACATAACAAAATTGAACATTTTGATTTTCATGGGTGCAAATATGAAGGCAGCACTTCAAACGGTTGAACTATTTATTTATGAATGGAGTTCCAATAATCTAAAAACCACTTAAAATGAAAAATTAGCATTTGTAGGATTAATTCGAATTATTTTTTATTAGAAAATGCAGGCAATGTCACTTAGCGACTAAATTCAGAAGTGTAATTTCCAGTCCTTATTGCTATTTTTTTTTAGAATTTTTACCGTATGACGGCGCTTCTTTTACGTGGCCCTGCATTAGGGGAAAATATCCTGCAAAGTTAAATTTTAAACATTTAGGCAATTCAAAGACGAGTAACTTCCAAAAATTATTATTTTTGTTAGTGTACACTATTTCTAAAGTGTAACTTTTATGTATAAAGTAGTAGGGGTCAAGTTAATTGTGAAAGGATTGTTTCTTAATTTAGGTAATCTTCAGAAATAAGTGTAATTTAATGAATTTTATTAACGAATAATGTCTAGGTTGTATTAAATATTTGCCGAAAGTTTCATAAAGAGTTAATTAAACATTGGTTGAATAAGGAAAAGTAATAAATTCATCAATTGTGAAAAATATAAATTTTTGTGTTTCTGAAGGATTAAAATGTAGTATATTTGCCTGTATATGTTTATGATATATATTAAATAAACCAATAATAAAATAAAATGAAATATTATCGCAATGTTATGCATAACTTTACTTTACTGATTTTTTAAAATAATAAAGTACAGCTTATAATTTGTAGTAAAAAATTTATATTATCACACAGAAGGGAGACTCATAAAATCCTTTTTTTTTAGATTTTCTAAAACATTAAATCTTAAATTTCTTCGTTTTTGAGAGGAAATGATCCCCTTTTTTCGATAGATTCAAAAAAATTATATTTAAAGATCGCTATACGTATTAGGTTTTTTGCCGAAAAGACGAGTTCTTAACTTTTTCATATTGTAATTTCTATCATTATAATTATGCCATCTTGTGCAATGCAGAATATTCTATATTGGGGCGTCGTGCGACCCTAAATTCGTGTTTAAATTATGAAACTTTTCAAGGTTTCTTAATGTCAAATCAAGTTCTAAAAAACCTTTAATTTACTTTTTTTTCTTATAATTTGTTAAAAACTATGTGAAAAATGTTTAAAAACGTGGTCAAAAAGGTGCCATACATGTATGGCAAACTTACCTAAATTATGAAACCATAGTTTGAAAATTAGTTTCACTCCTTCTACTATTTTATACATGTAATTATCACTCTAGAAAAAGTGTATGTTAAGAAAAATAATTTTTTTAACTTTTAAAGGTATTTTTTCCATTTGATTACATGCAGATATAGGGCCACGTGTGAGAAGCGCCACCACGCGGCGAACATTTCGCAAGTTTTCTAGCTGAAATACGGAGAATCTGATAGAGCTGATTTTCATCTGATTAATAATTATAATCTATTTTGTAGTCTAGAATAAACTAACAAATTAGTCAAACCTATCTGACCTTAATTTTCTCTTAATAATTTAAAAACAATTAAAGACAATTAAGGTCTAATTAATGCTTCCCCCTCTCTAGAATCTGGTCTCGAGACTATGAAAGCTACCTTCGCTAATTTGGATTGGTTCCCCCTTCATTAGTCACGCCAATGAAATTCAGAATTTCCATCTCTCCATTTATAACCGACGCTTTCATTCAGAATATTTGGAACTCCATTAAAATTCGTGCTTCAGTTTATTTAGCAATATTTAGCTGTGTTGTGCTTACATTTCCCTAGTATTTACATCTTATATGAAAGTGAAACCGCGTTTAATTTGCTGTTTGATTTTAGTTATCATTCCTTGTTGTCATTTTTATTTTCCGTATTAAGTGAAATCGTTATTTGAATGATCTACCTAAAATTAAATGTGCATTTGTGTTAAATTTCCCGTTGAAGTTTCCAGTGTATTTCGTCAGTGTGTGACAAGAACCGGGTGGTTTGTTCACAGATATGAGAATGTCTTCGTCCATGTACGAAGTGTTCAATTGGAACACTAGCCCTGATCCTCCCTTAACTCCTGCTAAAAATAAGAGAGCCAGCCTCTCTCTACCTCCTACCACTGACATCTTTGCTTTTGACGATAAGTCATATAGCAATGCTAGAAGTCCAATGATTCACCGGGGGGCCAGCGGTGAGTTTAGAAATCAGAACGAAGTCTGCATTGGGGAAAATGCTGCCTCAGAATGAACTGTCGATCTTTGTTTTTGTTTTTGTTTCATTAATAGTACTCGGTCATCCAATTCCCTGTGTAACGTTTCATTACGAACGTATATTCGCATGTCTTTTTTTTCTTTTGTTCATTGTCTGACGCTAGTTATTTTATATAAGATTACTTATGCAAAAGAACCGCCTTTTTTCTAAACGAAGTGACAATTTCGCTCATAAGCGGAGGAAATAACGTGAATTGTAGTTTATTTCGCCCGTGCTGCAACATTTATAAAAAAATATTGATCAAGCTGCTATGATAGATTAAAGGACCACAAATTCTTGATTAAGGCTTTCGCTAAATGACTGTCTTTCATGGAAAATGATTCAAGACTAGTACACATTTATTGCAATAATTGAATTATTTAATAGCCGCGCGAAATCATCTACTTTTCTAATTTAGCCCTTATGCGTGAAATAGAAACGTTCTTTTATGAAAGAGACATCTATTTTGTGATTAAACTAAGGAATCTTATTTTTGAAAGTGGCATACTTATTATGTCAAAAAGTTTTTCTAAGAATTTAGTTAAAAAAGTACTTGAAAATAAAAATAACTAAGTATGCCACTGATATATTGAGGCTTATCTGCTATTCGGCAGCTGTTGTGAAGAGTATTTTACATATAATTTAAATTACAAGTTCGTAATCAATTCTTTATTTTTATAAATTTAAAATCAATATTCTTTGATGGGCTCTCGAAACATATTCAGTTTTATAACAACTCGATTTTATTATTATCCCAATTTCCTTTTTAACAAAGGCAAATTAAAGGACTAATTTACTCAATTTTAAAAGACTCTGCCTCGGGAATTTGAACATTCGTATCATTTTTCATCCCACAAAGAGAAAACACTCATTTCTTCTTATAGTCCGCATTCAATAACATTATTTATTGTTACGAGCTGTGATTTTTTTGACATATTTTCCAGTGTTATTTCAAACTCAAAAATTTTATTTCAATTTTTCCTATATATGTAAGGCTTGATTTTACGTGTGTACGTCCTTATTATATACAAAGCATGTGTATTACTGTCTTAGGAAGCATTTAGTGTTTACCCTGTGTTTATAGAATTTCATAAATTGTCGTTAAAGGCATGTGCTTAATAGGAAAATAAATTCTGACTTTTTATATAAAAATAGTCGAATTTCATTTTGCATGATTTCGAAACTTGGTATCGTATCATAAACTAGATTTTGAATTTTATTTGATTTGATGAAATCAAATTCAAATCTTTCAAATTTTAATCTTTTGAGGTTAAAAAATCTTTCTATTTTGTGTGGTTTTCAAAATGATGACTCAAATGTGGATGCTTTTCAAGTTTGAAGGTCTAAAATTTTGATCAGTTTCAAATTTATAAATAAAATTGTCCAAAAGTTCCAATAAGAACGATTTTCAATTCCTATAATTTCCAAATTAGAATCCTCCAAATATTGATGATTTTCGAAGTTGAAGCTTTCTAATTGTACTGTTTTTGCAATGTTTTACATTTTGATTTTTTTAAATTAAAAACATTGAATTTTCTATTTTTTAACATTTATATTTAGATATTTGAGAAATAAATCGTTTTTACTTAAAACCTTTCGAATTTCTAAGATCTTAACGTTAATTTTGTTTAATTTACGTCATTTTCAAAGAGAACGTTTTTTTATAAGCTTAGAAGCGTTATTATTATATATAATAATGTTTTGTTTCCAAATTTGAAGCTAATAAATTTTGATTATTTTTAAATAGATGAATTTAAAATTTAGACCATTTACAATTTAAAACTTTTCGTGTTCTACATTGAAAGCTTTATGATCCAATTCAAAAGTTGCGGCGTTAAAGTTTGGAAGTGTTTTGAAAAATTAAAAATTTACAAAAACCCACATTTATGTTTGAAAGCTTTCCCATTCAAGAGAATTGAGTTCACATTAATTAATGACTTTACAAGCCAGTTTTCAATTGAAATTTTGTAGCAACCCTATTTATAATGTTCAGTTACAATTAAATTTTCGGATCTTCAGTTAAGTTTTCGTTTGGCAATGTTTCTTTTTTGATTTTCAAGTATAATATAATATATGATACGCACAATAAATTGAATTTGTAGTTAGTATGTAAAATATTTTGTTTGATGAGCCAAATTTCTTTAGGTACTCTAAAAATAAATGTTTTCTTAAATCTGACAAACCATCTGCATAAGTTGGGAAACTATCCTTGAAATAATTATGGATCAAAATTGGTTGTCATTATAACGTAAATTCATAACCTACGTTGAGATATGTAATGTGGGAGATTTTGAAAAAGATGTTATTTCCTGTTAACGAGATTGCGAGAGATTGTATCATATGGCTTATTCAGTAAATTAGTTCTCTCATACCATTTTAAATTTAGAGACTGTTTAAATTGATGCTATTTATCTAATATACTGAAGGAATAGCAATTTGTTTTCATGTTTTGTTTTTGTTGACTTTGACACATTTTGATTGCTTAACAAAAATAATGAAAAAGTCGTTTGATAAGCATATTAATGAAATTCAGATGTGCAATTTAAATGAAAATTGATTTAAGAATATGAACTATTAGCAGCTTGCATGAATATTTAGCCTTTTATTTCAAGCCCCTTGAGTATTAAAATCCTTGGGCTATTAGTTGCTGATTGAATCAGTTGTGTTTTGGAATTTCGCATTGAACCTAGATGTGGCTTTATAGCAGAAACGTTTACAGGTGAAGAAAGTGACGCATCTCCTGGAACACCTAGTTCGGTATATCTACGAGTGAACAGGCGACGTACAGACCTTATGCCCACAATACCATCCCCAAGGGATGGACCACCATCATCAGGACGCAGTTCGAGTTCGAAAACCTTCACACGTTCACCAGGTAGGACTTACTCCATGTCCAGGCTGGACCAACTTTCGATACCTAGGAAACGTCCCACTGAGCTTAGCACACTGACGGAACAGCAAGCTCAGCCTCTGGGCGCTTCTAGCATGAGTCGAAGCATGTGTCATTTGGCTGCATCCGGAGCAAAGAACCTTAAACGTTCGGATAATTCTCGTAGCATGGGTACTTTACCAGGCTCAGTTCCAATTCCCCGGCCTACCAGGGCGGAGAGACTTCGTCGTAAGGCTCGCGAGTATCAAAACCACCATCAGCCAGGTAAGCACGTTAGAGTGCACTCAACTCCTTCGGATCGATTATTGATTATTCTCTTCGATTCAATTCAGCAGTCCATCTCAGCTCATTATAACTCCCGCGAAAACATTAAAAGCTGCTTTAAATATCCTTACGCTTTCCACTACAAAGGGAAGGATTCACAGTATAACCATTACGAAAAGTTTTTTCATTGTTCACGAATCACAGTCTATCCCCTATTCCCCTGTGTTTCCTCCTATTTACGTAAATGTATATAAGAATCATAAGAACCATTGTTCGTTTTACATTTATAAAATTGTTCTATTCGAAACTAGAATATGCTACCGCGTGTAGTAAAAGTTTAATTTTTGTTCACTTACAGAATTATTTATTATAATTAATTTCACTTTTTATAATTAAAATTTAATTTTTTGTTACATCTATAGTCATTGTAATTTTGTTTCTTCGTATCTTCATGCATACCCCCCCCCCCCCAAATTTGTTCGAATCAATACCCATAAAGTACACGTATTTCCCATAAGAAAAAATATACATTTTTGTCAATTTGATTCAGAATCGTCAATATTAGGTGTATCGGTGTGACCATCGACATTTCTCTTCACAATTAGCCATAGAATACGAATCAAAAATTACTTTTTGAATTTCACCTCCATAAGAGTCTGTTTTATAGGGTTTCCGAAGAACCCCATAAGTGAAAAATTGGGTTTTGCGAGTTTTTGGCACTAATTATAATTTTTTGTGGTTTATTTTAGTACAAATTGTTTTTAATACCTAAAATATTACTTTCTACTGATAAGTATATATTCAAGTAAATTGTTTCAACTCAACGTAAACAATTCATGTATTATTTTAAATAATATTCTCTTCGAATAATATTAGAAAGTTGCGGTTTTTTCTGAATTTTCCACTTCTTGTCCACATTCCAATCAAAGCGCAGTAATAATTAATTCCAGCTAACAAAAATAATTGTTTAAATAAATTATTATTATTTTTAACAATATTCTCTTGGAATAATGGTAGAAAGTTGCGGGTTTTTTTTTTTAAATTTTCCACTTTTTGTCCACTTTTCTAGCATTCTTCAAAGAGAATATTATTAAAAATAATAATAAATTGTTTTAACAAATATTTTTGTTAACTTTTATTAATTAGTATATCTGTAGGTAGAAAGTGGACAAGTTAGAAATTTCAGAGATAACCGCAACTATCCAGCATTACTATAGGAGATAGTTATAAACAATAATAAATTTTTAAAACAATTATTTTTGTTAAGTCGCATTAATTATTACTTCACTCGAAGTGAAAAGTAGACAAAAAGTTGAAAATTTCGGAAAAGACCTTAACTTTCTAGCATTATTCAAAGAGGATATTATTTAAAAAAATAATAAATTGGTTAAACTATTATTTTTGTTAACTTTATTTGATTATTGCCATTCTTACTCTATTCTAAGAGAAAGGTTGTATACAAAATAATAGATTGTTCAAGCAATTTATTTAAACATCTATTGATTAGTATAAAATAATATTTGATGTATTAAAAACAATTTGTACTAAAATAAACCGCAAAAAACCATAATTAGCACTAAAAACTCGCTAAGCCCAATTTTTCACTTATGGGTTTTTTTTGAGACCCTATAAAACAGACTAATGGGGGTGAAATTTAAGAAGTAATTTTTTATTTGTATTCTATGACTAATTTTATAGAGAAATATTGAGTGTCAACTTGATAGACCTAATATTCACGATTCTGAATAAAATTTACAAAAAAGTATTTTTTTTATGGGAAATACGTATTAAACTGTATGGGGTTTGCGTGAAAAAAACAATATATAGCAACATAAATATATCTATATAAAAGTGCAAGAAGTTTTAAGTGCTGAAAACTATATTTATTAAAAATTAATACTCTTAAAAAAACTTGAGGCTGAAACATTTTAAAAAATATTGAAAATGTATAAACAGGAGACAAAAGTCGTTATCCAATAGAAAATTGAAGCAGTTAAAAAATATTATAAGTATTTTTAAAAGACAATAATAGAAGGTGAACAATTTGTTACTGAAATGTAAAAAGTTAAATAATTGAAATATGGAATAATCCAAGTTGATCAACTGCAAAGATAAAGGTTCTAATTTGAACAATTTAAAGTCAAACGATCAAAACTGAGCTACTTGAATTTTAAATATGCACTGGAGCGTTGAACAATCTCAAATTTTTAAATCTCATCAATAAAAAATGAAGACTTTAAAACTAAAATATTTTTTCGCTGAATCTATACAAACATTGAAGAGTGTAGTTTCAAATTGACATTCCAATTACTAATTACAGTAAGGACATTTGTTTAAATAAGTTATTTAATGGGTGAAATCATTAAAAACTCATTTGACATTAATTAAAAATGTAACATTTCTTATAAAAAAAATTGGTTCTTCCTTTAATAGATAAAAAATGTTAAATCTTTCCTCTATTTTTCTCTTTTTTTCGTTAAAAGTTACCCTATTTTCCCTTTTTTTGAGCTCCTTTTGCACTGTGATCCCTGATTGTTGCTTCTCAAAGGATTTATAAAGTCGTAGGTTTTACTGTGATTTCTTCTGGAAGCTTATGAGTTGGGAGCACAAACGTCGCATGGTTAATATTAAATGGGAGCCTTTGTGTATCAATAAAAAGCTTGCAAAGCTTTTTAAATAAAGGGAAAATATTAAACATTTCAAATAAAGGCTTCTCAGAGACTTTCTCGGTGAAAAAATTGTATGATATTGCCAGTGAAATTATTTTTGTATCAGTATTATTCAGACAATTTTTTTCACTAAGTTTGCATTCACGATTTATCGATCGCACTTTAAAGCTTTACATTTACTTGATAATTGATTAACAATAAGCTCCTGCAAAGACAATTTTCTACCCGCAGTCTTTTCGATGACAAAGGTGATGGTATCACGCTATTCCTTCGATTCTGGTAAGCCGAAAAATTGTAGTTTTAAATTCAATATGGAATTATATATTTGTACTTTATGTATTTTATGTGCAATACGCCTCTCTTTTTCTTTTACTGAGTTGCGTTCTATTCAGTTTATAAATTTAGATATCAATTTGTGAACTCCATTAAATATATAATTTCACATTCGATTTGAAATTTTAATTCCGATTTGCTCGTTATTCTTTTTCTACTTAGTCCAATGTCCGAGCTTTCGCAATTGGTGGTGGATCTGTGAAATGTATTGATCAAAGTGAAAAAATTAGGGATTTTTGGGGAAATAAAATGATAACAAAGTAACAGAACTGAGAATGCACTAAACAGTTATAAGGATTTTTTAATGAAGTGTTTGGTTCTAAGGTTGTGAAAGTAACTGTAAGTTTGTGCCTGCTCGAAGGAAGTATTATTAACATTTTTTTAATTGTAACTTTATTGAAGTGACAAATAATGGTTGTATTGCTAAATATTGACAAATTCTGATTATGCTTGGAAATTGAAACCTGCTCCTTGTTTTTTACTTTTGAATACAGTTTACAGGATTTTCAAACTACAGCTTTTAATAAACTATGATCTATATAATATTTATTAAGAAAATAAAAGCTTGGTTTAGATGAGTGCAGGTTCGATTGCAATAGTGAAACTCAAGTTGCAGAATTCCATTTCAAAACTTTAAGATTAAAGATTATTTTTACATAAGAAAGAGGGCTGAGTACTTATTTTAAAATTTAAATTTCGAATGTGTACGCTTCAAACTTTGAAATTTATTTTAGAAAGTTTCCTTGAGAGCGGTTTAAAAGTATTAACATTTTTGAGAATTCTCATTTTAAAGAAGATGTAACATTAGAAAGAAGAAAAAACTTCTGATAATTTTTTTGATTCACAGCTTATTAAGTTATTTTTGCAGGCGTCTGTACCATTAGAGTTTGGAAATAATTTGAAAAACTAAAATTTAAAAGGTTTTGATATGTCAATGTACTTTGAGCTGGAATTAAATAGGAAATCAGTAATTAGACCAAATTTGAACTCCTTCCAGATTTAAATTATTGTAATTTAGTCACCATTAATTTTGAAGAAAAAAACGGTAGAATTTAGAAATTCCTTTGATTTTAAAACCCGTTAATTAATTTTTTTCTAATTTTTAATTCTCTTAAGATGTGAATTCCTAAAATGAAAGTGATCAAAGTTTCAGTAAAGAAAAAAATGGTACTTTGAATATGTAAACCCTCAAATTTTTATTTGATTAAATTGTAAACATTGTGTCAGGACCTAAACCTATGCAGTTTCAACGGATTGTAAATTTTTTTTACCATCCTAATTTTTCTTCCGAATTTATATACCCTGTGACGAAAGCATCATTGTTATAAATTTGTATCTTTCGATGACACCAAGATATCATAAAACTCACAATTTTTAAAAATTAGGCAGGTTGTACACTTGAAGTTGTAGAATCTGTCCGGGGCGAAATATGTTGTTTCTTAGAGAAAATTAGGCGATACCTATTTTTTACGATTTTCGAGAGAGAAAAAAATTTCAACGAAGTTCTGCCGGTTCTGCACATTTGAATGTTGTGCTTCATTTTTCAGAAAAAAAAACAACAAATTTGTTTTTTAAACCTTTATAATTTTAGACCCAATTGAGATATTTATCGTTTCCTTTCTGAATCTGATGGCCTTTATCGTCTTCTTTTGAAATCGGCCGGAAATTTGTTAATTAGTTCAAAATTAACAAAATGAAGGTAGGTTTTCTGAAAATAATTAAAGTAGATTTCTAAAAAATCCACACTTGTATTTTTTGCCAATTTTTTGTTAAATTTTTACTTTTATAAGGAAAACATCTTGTGAGTTTTATGCTGATTAAATAACTTTCATGGCCAGTAGAATTTTGTTCGTAAAATTAAACTTTCTATGTTTTCTCGCAAACAAGGACAGATACGAAAAATGTCAACATAAAATTTTGCACATTTGAAAAGGTTCTATGAATATTACCTCCGCTCTTTTGCCATATCTTGCATCCTTTACAAGAAAAATTCAAAAACTATATTTTTAGGAAAAAATCATCTCTTGGACTCAAAAATGGTTTAGTCCACATAAAGCTGACAGGATGCCTATCTTCTATTGGCAGAAACCTATCAAAAATAGTGGAAATAATAAAAAAGACCTAAAAATATAATTTTGGAATTTTTCTAATAAACGAAGCAAGATATCACAAAAGAGCAAGAGGAATTTTTTTAGAATTCTCCTGGATGTTCAAACTTTTACCTTAATTTTTGTTATCTTTCATTGTTTCCGCAAAAAATGAGAAAATTCGACTTTATGAAGAAAAAAAAATTTTCTGGCCACAAAAGTTATTTAGCCCTCATAAAACTCACAAGATATATTCCTCATAGAAAAATGCATAAAATTAGCAAAAAATATAACTGTCGTTTTTCTTTTAAGAAAATCGAGTTTTAATATTTTCAGAAACCTCTGTCATTTTGTTAATTTGGCAACCTTTTTTTAATTTTCCGGCGGATTTCGGAAGAGGGCGGTAAGACCCACTAGAATCTGAAAAGAAAATTAAAACTTCTGACTTAGAACAACAAATATAGAGGTTTAAAGAACAAATTTGGGTATTTTATAAAACAAAGTTCAAAATTCAAATACGCATAACTTCGTAGACAATTTTTTTTTTTCTTTCGCAAATCGGAAATCACGTATCGCCTGATACCCTCCAAAAACCAACGAATTCCATCCCCGAGAGATTCTTCGACTATCCACAAATATTAACCATCCTATAAAGAAAATAAACACTCTTTTAGGACTATTTCTTGTTTCGAAATTGTATCATTTTTAGATTCTTCTTTTTTTATTTTATGGCTTTAGGATCCAGAAATAAAATGCTTGATTATGTTTTGTTTCTCTATTTAACCAAGTTTTTTACCCGGCGGTATAGATTGAAATTCCTCTGCTGGTTTCCACTTAGCTTACAAATTTTGAAAGCATGCGAACGTTCTGCACTATAGCAGGGGCACAGTCTTTCCCCTATTCTCCTGTGTTTTCCCTTTTTTCCTTATTCTCGAAAAGCTTCCCCTTTTCTCTTTAAATATATGATATTTGAAAATACAATTGCTCGTTTTAAATCTAAAAAATTATTCTATTCAAAACTAGAATATGCTACCGCGAGTAGTGAAAGTTTTTTTTCAACTTGCAGAATTATCTATTAAGTTAATTTATATTTTTTTAATTTGACTAATTTCAAACTAAACTATTTAGGATTTAAATAAACCTTTAAAGCTGAAATATTTTTTCGTGTCATCTATACAAATTAAATATTTTTAAATTAACTATAATAAAGTACGATGGTCTGTTTGTCCACATTGAAGATTCATTAGTTTAAATTTGAATAACGATTGTCATTATATTATACATATAATAATTATTGTTTGATTAGACCAAAATTCAAACAAGAATTACAAGATTTTCAACTGATCTTGATGACATTTTTCGATTGAACGCAAATTTAATATGTTCTAGAATGTAAACAATTTTCAAAATCTACCATAAACCAGCTTTTGACAGTTCAGCAAATTTAGCCGCAGTTTCTAGCAGATGTTAAATATGTTTTCTTTAAATATACATGCCATATAATAGTTAATTAATTTAAAGATTTATCGAAGTTGAAACAAACCTCTTTCTGTTACTTTTTTTTTAATGAAGAAACGTTGTACATTCCAAAATGTGTAAATAGATACTATTTTTAGTGCTTAAACAATTTTAAATTAATAAAATTTGAAATTAAACCATTTTTAATTTGTAATATTAGACAATTTCTAGAATTTCACAATTTCTGAATTATCAATTGTACGTGTAAATTTTTCACATATAAACGATTTTTAATTCATTTAAAAGATATTGCTATTTAAAATTTACCAATAGTTTACTGACAGTACTTATGGAAACAGTTGAGATCTGATACGTAAAAAATATTTGCATCCGTGAGAATATTAAAATTATAACTCTTAATATTTAAAAAAAAGTTATGGATTTTTGAATGTTTTTTTTTAGTATTATGAAATAAAAATCCAGGGTCCTGAACGCGCTCTTGGCTCGCGTGTATTTAATTTAAACGATTTTTGAGAGAAATGTAATTTTAATTTAATTTATATCCAAGGAATTTCAAATTATTTCTATTTATTTTAATGGATTTTCACGATTTCAAGATATTTTAATGAATTTCTAGAGAACTTCAGAGAACAAATTTAATTTCAAGGGATTTCTGCGGATTTGAACAGTTTCAAGGGATTAAAGGAATCCGAGAAATTTCAAAGGATTTTAGAGATTTCAAGAGATTTCGTTTCAAAAGTTTTTATAACGCTTAATATTAAAAATTTTGTTATTATGGATTTTTAAATTGTTTGTTTTCAGTATTATAAAATAAAAATCCAGGGACGTGTACACGTGGAGCGCGCACGTGCGTTTACTGCTATAAAAACGTATAAAAATGGCCTTATCAACAAATTTGATGTTTTCTCGGGCTTTTTATATCACCATGAATGGATTTTCAACGACCTAAGTATATCCAATATAGAAAATGAATACTTTAATCACAGAAATCAGTAAAAAGTAATTTTTAATTATTTAAAAACTGTACAATGTCTTATAACAAATATTGTTTCTTCATTAAATTAAAATAAATGTTTAATCTTTTCGCTATTCTTCCTCTTTTTCGTGAAAAATTTCCCTATTTCCCCTTTTTTTAGCTCCTGCGCTGTGATCCCTGCTATAATCTTAAATGTTCTTAAGCTACAAAACGTGTATGTCTTATACTATTAGACTTAAACGACTTAAATTCGACGTTTTGAAGGAAAGTTTGAAGCTTAAGTTTCTGTTTTGTATAAAAAAATATGTAAGTACCCAGTCCTCAGAATAAAAAAGAAGTGAACCAGTGAAAGAAACTGAAATTAAAGATAATGAACATGGGTGGGTGGGCATAGGTATCCGCAGCGGGGAAGCTACACCAAACAGTCATTCGCGACCGCACAGCTCCATGAGTCAACAGAGCGCCTGCAGCGTTGGCAGCAGTGTCGTGAATCTGCGCCCCCGCACAGCCAACCCTCGTCGTCCGCGACCTGCTTCTATCGCCGGAACTGGCGTTTCTATCCCAGAACGACACAGTGAGCATGGCTTTCTACCTTTCCTTAAGTTCGCCTTTTGTCAGAATATATAGCTCTCAAGAGATAGTTTCAATTCGCTTTTTCTTTTAGTGCCAGATCTCCTTGTACAAATTTCGATTCATTTATCTTTTCAAAGTTGGTTTCGAGCATTGCACATATAAATACTGTACAAAGAATACACGTATATTATTCAGAGTGTCTACCCGATCGAGAAACCGGGAAGAATTTGAATCAGTGATTCATTTGATTGTACTAAAATTAATATCAAAAGTGTTTTGATATTTTATTACTTTCAGTTTGTTCAATCACGAAATGAACACTCAAACTTGTAAGTTAGTATTGATATGAAATTGTAAATATATGTTTTTTTAAATCAAAGAGATTTGAAGAGGGAATTTTCTAAAAGAATTATTATAGTTCTAACTTTCAACAGGGAATTTTCCAAAAGAATTGTAATTCTGAGTTATACCTGGATTCAAGAAAGAAGTAAATAATTAATTAATAATTATAAGGGATAATAAATAATTCCAGGGAGGTCAGGGAAAAGATAGAGGTTTTTAAAAAAAGTTGCAAGTCAGTAAATTTCTGCAAGAAGCACTTTAAGTAACTTTAAAGAATAATCAGGGCTGCCACACAGTTTTTTTGTACTCAAATCATTTTTAGTGGCTTTTTAAAATGGAAAAGTCACTTTAGTCACTTTTCTTTCAATACATTGACCCATGGGTTAACCACTATTGAATTTAGGTCTATACCTATTTTTGAATTTTCTTGAATTCTTTTGAAATATTTAATGGTATTTTAAAATATTCCAAAAAAATGTTTGATACATTCCAATAATTTGAAGGTATTTCAAAGGATTTTAAAGATTTTTGAGTATTATTAAAAATTCCAATGATTTTTCAAGAGTTTTAAAAAGTTTCATGGGATTTTCAATATTTTAGGGTATTAGAAAAGATTCTAAGGAATTTTTAATAAATTTTAATTATTTGAAGGTATTCTAAAAGATTTTAAGGTATTTTAAAGTGAATTTTAGAGAGGTAATGAATTTTCAGCAACTGCAAAAGATTGTAAAGTATTTAAAATATTTTAGGGTATTTAAAAAGATTCCAAGGCATTTTCAAGACCTTCAAAAAATTTTCTGGGATTTCAAAGGATTTCAAAATATTTCAAATTATTTGCAATATTTCAGGGTATTTTAAAATATTCCAAGGAATTTGTAATATATTTCAATAATTTGAAGGAATTCCAACTGATTCAAAAGATTTAAGGATATTTAAAAAAAATTCCAAGGAATTTTCAAGAGCTTGATAAGATTTCAAAGGATTTGCAATATTTGAGGGTATTTTAAAACATTCCAAGGAATTTGTAATAGATTTCAATAATTGTAAAGGATTCCAAAGGACTTGAAAGATTTGAGAGTATTTTTTATAAAATCCAAGGAATTTTCAAGCGCTTTAAAAATTTTAAAAGGATTCGAAATATTTTAAGGTATTTTTAAAATGAATTTTAAAGAGTTCCCAGGGATTTCAAAAGATTTCAAAGGATTTGACATTTTTTAGAGTACTTAAAAAATTCCAAGGAATTTTCAAGAGCTTGAAAAGATTTCAAGGAATTTCAACAGATTTTAAATATTGTAGAGTATTTTAAAATATTCCAAACAACTTTGAATTGATTTCATTAATTTAATGTGATTTGTAAAGAATTTTTAATATTTTAGAGTACTTTAAAAGATTCCTTAAAAAGTTTCAAGGTACTTCAAAAGATTTTAAATATTTTAGGATATTTAAAAAGATTCGAAGGTCTTTTCAAGAATTTGAAAAAATTTCAAGGTATTTTCAAGGATTTTAATGATTTTTAGGGATTTAAAGAAATTTGTTTGCGACTGTAAAGAATATCCTAGAATTTCAGAAGATATGGAACCATTTTAGAAGTCCGATAAGGTTTTGAGATATTTTAAAAGATTCGAAGGGATTTTATAGAATTTTACGGGATTTTATATTTTAATAGATTTTAAAGAGTTTACTTACAAAAAGTGAGGAATTTTGATGGGTTTCAAAGATTTGAAGAGATTTTCAAATATTTTTTGCAATTCATTAGAATTCATTTCAACCTGAATTCTTATTAATCTATCCTGAATTCTTTTAAATTCTTTAGAATTCTCATAAAGTTTTTAATGTAATTGATTTGTTCTGCGTTCACTCAACTCTACTCAATTCAATGGATTTAATTTTTTTTTTTTAGTTTTTGTTTAATTCGTTTTTAAGTCTTTTAAACTCAGCTTGAATTCTTATGTACTTTATCAAATTCTTTCGAATTCCCTTGAATTTTTCTAAACTGATTTAAAACTTACTGAATTCAATTACTTTTTTCATATTGTTTCATTGTTTTCAATACACTCATTTTTTTTAATTCACCTTGAATTTTTATGATTTTTATGATTCTATATTAAAAATGTTACAAGATTAAAATTCTTCTGGTCTATACAATCTATAATGATCAGGGAAAATGAAAAATTGTTCAGGGAAGAATTATAATTCTGCTTTGGAACGGGGAATTTTCGAAAAGAATTATGATTCTGATTTCGAACCGGGAATTTTCGTAAAGAACTATAATTCTGACATGGAACAGGGAATTTTCCAAAAGAATTAAAATTCTGACTTAGAACATGGAAATTTCGAAAAGAAGTATAATTACCATACCGGGAAAATAAAAATTTTGACCGTGAGAAAGCCGGGAAATGGCCGGGAATTTAAAATCATCCGCCTGGTAGACACTCTGATTATTTATTAGAACCCAGTAAATTAGTCTAATCTCGTTGGCTGACAAATTTCAGATGTGCTTGGAGAAATGAAAGTAACGAAAGATTCAAAGCCGCCACTGCCAAAGGTCCACAGCACTCCAAAGAAACCATCCACGCCGAAAGTCACAGACATTATGAAAAAACCATCCGAAAGGTTGATTAAAAGCGCCAGGGCTTCACCTCGCGTTACTCCGAGAGCAACTCCTCTTCAGAGTCCTGGAATCGAACATGTTCCTTTGATTCGCGAAAATACAATCGAGATTATCAAACTCTCAGAATCAAAAGAAGTTAAGTTGGACGAGAAGCAGGAGGAGAAGAGAGATCAAGGATCGGAGAAAACTGAAGTTTGTTGCTACATTTTCTCAATTATAATCAGAAAGCAACTATTAATTGAAAGAGTATTTAATTGAAATTTGATTCCCTCTAGATTCAACAAAATGTGAATGCTGTCGAAGTCAAGGTCACCGAGGTTAAGAAGGAAACTCCTAAGGCCCCTGAACCAGTAACTTCTACTCCTGTGGCAAAGCCTCCGAAGGAAGAAACAAATTCAGAGACCTTATCAACTTCCACACAAGAAATTACTTCAAAGAAACACGACAAATCCGGCAAAAAGTCTCCTGAACTTGAATCAAAATCTGAACTGGAGGTCGAAGATCAAATTGATATGTCGGGTATGTTTCTTGATATAAATACATTTGTCTGCGATAAAGAATAAGCATTTTAATTCTTTTTGATCATCTTTTGCTTTTAATTAGCGTCAATGATCGCGAAGATTAAGATAACGACTGAGGAAGAGGCAAAGGCAGCTTTGGCAGAGCGACGAAGACTCGCTCGCGAACAAGCTGAGCGAGAAGCTGAACTCGAGCGCCAGCGATTGGTACATATTTTGAATTTACTCTTAAAACTTCAGCTATTGGGTGTAAAACTAATGAGGTCGCTTGTTTAGGAGGAGGAAGCACGCCTTGAAGCTGAGAGATTGCGTGCCGAAGAGGAAGAACAGCGTCGCTTTGAGGAGGAGACTCTTCGACTCGCGAACGAAGCCCGAGAAGCTGAAGAGATAAGACTGCATCTTGCTATCGAGGAGGCGAAGAAACGCGAGGAAGAAGATAGAAAAAGGAGAGAGGAGGAGGCTAAACAGAAACAAGAAAAGGAGGAAGCGGAGCGAAAGGCCAGAGAAGAAGCAGAAAAGTGGGTTCTCAGTTAATCAGCTAATTATGGTTCTTCTTCTAATTGTTGAAGTCCTCTTTTTAATTAATTTCTAAATTTGTTTTCAGACAAAGAATCGAGATGGCCGAACGACTCAAAAAGGAAGAGGAAGAGCGAATAGCCAGACGCAAGAGAGTCGAGGCTATTATGCTCCGTACTCGCGGAAAGAATCAGTCCAACTCTTCTAAGGTATTTAAAGGAAATTTTGTTATAATGAAAATACTGAGGGGTTGATCATTCTTGAAATCTTGGAAATAATTGTGAAATCGTTCAATTCTTTGAAATCTTGAAAGAAAGAATTTTACAATTTTAAATACATCTTTGAAAGCAACAAACGACTTTAACGGAAACTCCATTACTGTGGGAAGAAAATCGGTGAATCTCAACTCGGAAAGAGTCACGGATGTTAAGCCATTTCGAGCGCAGTTTTGCACTCAAATGGGTAATCGTCTGCGATGTACGACCAGGTTGTGTATTCGCCGCGTTTAACTAATGTCGAATAGGAGGTCTGACGACTCGCCGAGTAGGATTGTGTACGCTCGATGATCTAGATTCTAGACCATCGAATGGCTACTTTCAAACTCGACAGTCGGGAAACCGGCAGAACGCGGGATGATGGATTTCTGCATTTTTCCTCTCCCCTGGCCAAACGTACAGGAAAATGCGAGTACTTCTAATAAAGTCGGATGCAGCCACGGGTTATATTTGGTTGTTATCTTCATACATAATGTATAAAGTAGGTACAAAAATAAATTGGAAATTTACTTGTGTAGGGAGAAGGTGGTGATGGCGACAAATCAAAGGAAGATAGTCCAAGTGACGAGAACAAGTCAATGCCTGGCGACAAAGTCGAAGACGTGATGACCGCCAGTTTCATTTCCGAGGCGACTCAACAATTTATCACTGTCGAGCAGAATGCCCTTCGTACTGAGAACAACACTCCGGACATTGTGCGCAATGGGATGCACACCAATGGCATTAACGAGAGCAAAACCATTCTGGATAATAATCAGGATAATGGAGGAGGGCTCAACGGCCACCACACGAACCACGGAAATGGCATCAACAGTCAAACGATTGTCCTGGATAATGCCACTGTGTGAGTATGCAAAGTACAATTAGTCAGGGTATGGGAAATTTTCGTATGCATACAGACAGATTCAAATAGATTGTACTTGGACAAATATTTATATGTCCTGGATACTATTACCAAATTTACGCTTGATATGATACGAGTGAAAAGTCAAAGAAATAATTTTCACGTACTAGAAACTCTAAATACCGGAAAGAGATAGAATAGTAAAGCGACATTTAAGCTTAAATTCGCATTTGAAATGTTCGGTGTAACGTCGCAGGTTTGCTCTGTAGAACAGATGACTTATGACTGAAACTTGCCACGGGAACTGATTATTTGAATGAATGTAAGGTACGAATTCTATTAATGTTACCTAGGATCTAGAAGATCTAATGTGAAAACTCTAATCGAGGTTTAATGTATGTTACGAGTCACTCGATTTCATATTTAATCAGCACATGCTGTGTATTTTTGTAATCGAGTAGTTTGCTGTTTTCGATTATCGTCATGATCTTTTAGCAGTAATTTGTTTTGTGATGTTATTTCAACTGAGAATTTCTCAAATGTAAACAAATCTAAGATTATTTATAAAGTAGTGAATGTTTTTCTTTGTAAGATTTTTAGCAGGACATGACGTCTAAATCGTTCAAAAGTTTAACAAATGCCAATCTAACCGTGCAGATTGGCTAACCGTGCAGTCAGCCACAAATTCGATTCTTGGCCGGCCAAACGATATTATATCGATTAAATCCAGACCACGTCGACGGCCTAAGTTACACCTAAAGTTACAGTTCGCCATGTCCCTTAACTTTCTAACTGAGAAAATGAGGTTCAAAGTTATTATCTCTATTAAAATGTTATTAAATGTCAAAATAAGTTTATCGGTCAAAAATAATGAGTTATCAAGACCGTATTAGCAAAAATTTTAATATTATTATAAATGTATTTTAGCTGATGTGGAAAATTGTTTTTTGACGTGGCGTAATATGAGATTCAAAAAATTCATTTTTTCTCAGAATTATAGTCCACAACATATTCATAAATGAACTATTTATAATGAAAATCATAAATTAAATGTTCAGCAGAATGATAGTTTACACTATTCTATTGTATTGCATACCTCGAATTAAATGAGTTATTCCCAAATTGTTGATTTTCGAGTAGTATTCCGATGGTTATTTTTAAGGTTAAACATATTTTTGAAAATTGTTCTCTCAATTTGAAGTTAGGTTATCCGTATACAATATGCAATACGAAGTTGGCATTTTTTCACTTATAACAATGCAATAAAGGACGTGGCGTAATATAATTCTAACTTTTAATTAACGTCACTAATCACTATTTTAATTAATAATTGTAACAGTTGAGAGAATAAATTTCGGGAGACCAACTGGCATGAAGTTATATCAAAATAACTTGTGTTAAACAAAGTTATATCAGGTCATATTAACGTAAACACTTGATTCTTATATTCCGAACTTTACACCAAAACAATATCCACCAAAGTTGAATATTAAATAAATATCTAAATTTTTATAAGTTAAATTTAGAATTCCGTGCTTTGTAAATTATTTTCAAAAATTAGAAAAACAATTAACAGAAGCAGAAGTATATAATTATTCTGTTTCTATTTCAGCATAACAGGTTGAACTTTAAGGGTCGACCATAAATTACGTAACACATTTTTTACCAATTTTTTGCCCACCCCTCCCCCCTGTAACAAGTCTTAACAAAGTGGTTTGGGCCTCAATGCCTGTGTTACGTAATTTTTCCAAATATTTTCAGCCATGTCTTATTATTAAACACAATTTAGTTACTTACTTCTCGAGACACAAAAATCACCAAGTAACTGGAAGATATTAAAATGAAAAGAAAGGAAATTAAAATAATGTGGAACCTGCAACGAAGGAACTAATTCTCCTCGAAAATGAAAACATATGAAAGCTGTGTCATCTAGTAGAAAAATATTCATCACAAACTTAATTTTTTTAATTACTAGCACATATTTCCAATTATTTAATATTGATTATGCATTTTTCTACATTTTTCGAAAAGTTAAAGGTCACCATTTTTACCTAAACATTTTAAAGAATGAGTGCGATCAAAATAAATGTTAATAAAATGTAATATAAAATGAAATTATACAGTTTTCTCGAATACTTTATCAAATCATGCAAGTTTATATTTTTAACAACAATTTAGAAGATAGCAACTTTTTACTAAAGGTTTTAGGTATTTTACTTTCTGTTTAATCTGTCGTTAAATTTGAAAAGAAGATCACCAAATCTAAGGGTGTATTTTGTAAAGGGTATATTTTGTAAATAGTGTAAAGCCCGATAAACTTATAAAATGTTGCATGATTTTGTGGGTAGTAGTTATTTCAAAGATCTTTTAAACAAATTGCTTTATGGATTTTTCTGTAAAGTACCCTAAAATATTTCAAATTCTTTAAAATCTTTGGAAATATCTTAAAATATTTTAAAATCTGTTAAAATCTCTTAATTCTTGTAAATAAATTCTTTGAAATTTCATTGAAATTTTACAAAATCCGTTGAAATCCCGTGAAATTACAATACTTGGAATCCTTTTATATACCCTAAAATATTTCCAATCCTTTCAAATCTTTTTATATATCTTAAAATCTTAAAACCCTTTGAAATTTCTTGAAAACTTGAATTTCTTGAATAAATTATTTGAAATCTCATTGAAATATTATAAAATCCCTTTAAAACCCATGAAGTTACATGAAATCTGATGATATTCCTTGAAATTCTTTGAAATTTTTTAGTCTCTTGAAACTGTCTTTGAAATCTTCTATGATACTCTAAAATATTTCGATTCCTTTGAAATCTTTAGTAATCTCTTGAAACATTTTAAATCTCGTGGAATATTTTAAAGCTCTTGAAAATTCCTTAACATATTATAAAATCTCTTGAAATCCCGTGAGCTTACATGAAATGTGATATTTCTTGAAATTCCTTAAGTCCCAAAAAATGTTTGAAGATGTATGAAATCCTTTGGGATCCTGAGAAATGGGTTAAAATACTTTACTGATAAATACGTTAAAATCATTAGAAAATCCCTTGGAATCTTTCAAAATATCCTAAACCCGTATAGGCCCTATAACAAACTTTAAAATCTTCCGACTCTTAAAAATTCCTCAAATCCTTCAAAATACACTAAAATCTTGAAAATCTCTTCAGATCTATTATCATTCCTTGGAATCTTTTAAAATATCCTAAAATCTTTTTAATTCTTTCAAAACTTTGGAAATACCTTGAAATATTTTAACATCTTTTAGAATCCTTTGCAATCCCTCCATTCTTGTGAATAAATTCTTTGAAATTTCATCAAAATATCATAAAATCCCTTTAAATGTCGTCAAATTACATAAAACCTTGATATCCTGAAAAATTCTCTAAAATATTCTATTAAGAGTCATTAAAATCCTTTTAAATTACTGAGTTTCTTTGAAATGTTATAAAATCCGTTGGAATCTTTTCAAATATCTTAGCTTAATCCGATGAATCTAAAAAATGTTGAATGATTTTGTGTGTAGTAGACATTTGTTAAACTTTTGAACGATTTAGACGCCATGCCCCAATTTTTAGTTTTTTAAAAAGTGTGTGATTTAATCATATCTCATTTTACACGTTTTTGACAGAAATTATTACGCACACTGTCTTGAAATTGGTTTTAAATTGTCTTGGCTTATATATTTTAATTTTGCTACCTTAAAATATTCAGTTGATAAAATAAAGAGTTTGTTATATCAATTACTGAAACAAAATGAAGTGTGAATCTTATTAATCAATAACACATATTCACACTCACACGATAATAAAAAAGCAAACATGTATGCGTGAGAACACTGCACAGTTAGTCAAAGATTTTATTGCGCTTCGTCGAGAAGCAACTGCCTATCATACATTTATTTACCTAGCGAAGTCAAACGAATAGAATGAAGGGTCTCAATCGTCGAAAGTCGAATACTGTACATTGCAAAAGTAGCCATAGCAGTTGACGATGACATTTGTGATTAACTAACGCTACTACTAATGCTAGAGCACGTTGGACTGTATCGTTATTAACAGCAATACTTCGTAACTAATGCGATTGTATATTATATTACCTACTATAATAATGTATATTTCATAACCTATATGTAATTACGTCTTAGGTGATAGTACGTACATCCCTAGATAGAAATTACAAATCGAGTATCAGAAAAAACGAACTGTCTGTTCTTTTCCGATATCGAGAAATATAGTGTCGACTATTATAACAATAAATCAGTGTACATAATGTAAAAACAACAAAGAATAGTATAAACCTAATTAATCTAAATGATTGTTCATAATTTCATGTAAAGGGATCAGTGAAGATATTTTAATTTTATAATTTAAATTCTAATTTTTAAATTCCTCTTTAGAAAGTAAAGCTGGTGAATTGATCAGTAAAGAAATCTTTACTGAACTCTTTTTGCTTTTTCTTCCTCGGACCGATCTTCAGATTTCTACGGCTCTTGAGCTAAAGTTTTTTTTTTAATTTACAAACAATACGCAACATGATTAACTTAAACAGGCTGGGGATGGGGGGGGGGGGGGATATTTTAAAAAGATCATATATATAAACCGTTTTATTTTTTTTAATGATTTCCCTATAATAAATTTACTATAATTTTTTCGCGATTATAAGAATTTCATTATAGAAAATCATTATATATAAAACGATGATACGATAATCAGCATTAGAATAATATGAAAGTACACAAAAATGGCGATTCTACAAAAATAATCTTTACACGCGAACAATCTGAAAATTTCCTTGAAATCAGTTGAAATTTCATTGAAATCCTTTGGAAATATTTTTAAATCGATTAAAATCTTTGACATTTGTCAAAATGCGGAGAAATCCATTGAAATCTTTGATACCTTTTTTGAATTCCTTTGAAATCTTTAAAATCCTTGAAATAGTTAGAAATCATTTAAAATCCTTGGAAATAAAATAAATTAAATTCATTCCCTAAAGTTCTCTGGAAATCCTTTGAAATGTATAAAATTCCCTAAAATCCTTCAAATACTTAAGAGATGAAATTCCTTGGAATTTTCGAAACCTCTTGAAATTCTTTGAAATCTGTTAAAATAGCTGAAAATCTTTAAAAATCCCATAAATCCTTTGAAAGAGTAAAGGTCCTATAAAATCTCTTAAATCTTGCGAAATTCTTCAAATCTTTTAAAATCTTTGGAAACTCTGCAAACTCTTTGATATCCCTGGACATTTTAGAAATCTCTTGAAATGTTTTGAAATCTTTGAGAATAGCTTAAAATCATTAAAATCTTTTAAATCCTTTGAAATCTTCGGAAATGTTACAAAATTCTTTGGCTTTCCTTGAAATTGTTGAAATGCGTAGAATTCCTTTGAAATAAAATTTATTTTAATCCCTAAATTTTCTAGAAATTCGTTGAAATCCCTTGAAATTCCTTCTTGAAATACCTTAAAATCCTGTGAAATCTTTGGAATCGTTAGGAATTCCTTGAAATTTTATTTGATTTCATCTATTTTCCAAAATACTCTAGAAATTCCTTAAAGTAGCGCTTAAAACATTTGGATATCCTACAAAATTATTTGACATTCCTTGAATTTTTCGAAATTTCTCAACATTTTTTGGAATCATTCAAAATATATAATTATATAATCGTAGAAATCCATTAAAAGATGTAGAAATCATTTTGAGTCCCTTGGAAAAAAAGTTGAAATCCCTACAAACCTTTTAAATCGTTGGAGGTTCAATAAAATACTTTAAATTTTGTTAAATTCATTGACATACCTTGAAATCTCCTTAAATTTCATTTATTTTCTAAACTTCTCCAGAAATTCCTTTAAACCGAGCTTAAAATCTCTGGAAAACCTGCAACATTCTTTGAAATCCCTTGAGATTTTCGAAATCTTTTGAAATTCTTTGGAATTTGTTAAAATTGCTTAAAAGTTTTAAAATCCCGTAAATCCTTTGAAATAATTAAAGGTCATATAAAATCCCTTCAAATGTTTGGAAATTATACAAAATCTTTTTAAATAACTTAAAATCTGTAATTTAAAGATGGTGGTAAAGAATTACAAGTGTAGATTACTGGTCAAAGCTGCATTTAATGACAATTCTGTGAGATCTCGCAGCATCATTTGAAGTTTCGACCGTGCGTCGACGGTCATCATCAGAATATTATACATTGGATGGTAAAGCCTTGAAATTTTTGAAAATCTGTAGAAAGCCCTTGAAATAATTTGAAATCCTATGCGTTCAGTAAATAAATCAATAATTCGTTTGTAGTTTCTCGATTTTTTGCATCACTTTTTTCAATATTTTAACAGCATTTATTTATTTTCTGAGTTTCTTTTAATGATCCATAATGACTTATAGAATTACAAAAGAAATATAAGAAATTCATTATAGGAAAAATATTATAGGCCTTACTGTATTTCCTATAATATTTTTTCATAAGGATTTCACGACCATAATAGTGAGTTGTGAACCCCTTAAATAGTTTTCAAATTCTGGAAAACTGCTAAACTCAGAAAATTTACAAAAAAATGTAAGGCGTTCTTCTTCCGAAAAATAAGTGGGGAGGCCGGGTCTCCTTGGCCTGCATGCAATCTCAGGCCTGGATTTAATTTAAAGCTAGTCTTAGTTTCGTTGATGAGGAAGTTCTCGCTAATGTGCAACTTCTACAAGCTGGAAACACTTAATGTAATTCGGTGAATATCTGCGTAAATATAAAAGGCACAATTTGTTAAGTTTTACGTGAAGCTTAGTTTTGCTCACAAGTAGATGCATGTTGTGTTTTTGTGTTTTATTTCATGTTAAAGAGATGTCTTTCGCCTTTTATTTGCACCCTTTGCTTCAAGTCCTTTTAGTTACATGTCTCCAATCATTAGACTATCTGTCAATCAACTTACTGTCTACTTTTGCTATGTACCGCGATTTTTTATATTCGTATTCTTTGATATCATAGTATGTCTTTCTCAATATGTTACAAATTTCAGGCATGAATTTTACTCATCATACTATTTAGGAAATGCAGGAAAGTGGAAACTTGAAACTTCATTATTTAAAATTTTGATAACTCGTTAAAAACTGGGAAAGAACTTAAACCAGTTTATTTGCTTCTTAGTGCAAATATTTAGTTTCATTATTAACATAAGAGTTTTATTCGACAAGACGTGAAAAATATATGGCTTTGCTTCCTATGTAGCTTTTCTTGAAACGTTCAAATAAGGGAGCGTAAATTATTTAAGAAAAATCGAGTGGTGTTTTAGAACCATTTCTAAATAATAAGCTAATCCATATCGAAATCTGACAATAATTTAGACTTAATCCATATACCGGGTGTTCCACTCGAAATACCGCAATATCTCGAAATGTTTTTAATTGTCTACAATAGTTACAAGAACACCTTGTATAGATGTTACACACATTGCAAGATACTTTAGTGCTTAAAAAGTTTACAGATATTTTCAGAAGTGAAATTTATTTTGTATTTAATGAAGTTTTTAAAAGCTGACCTTTTCAAATAGTTTTTAAAGTTATATAAAATCAGTTGTCAATTTATTTGGTTTTGATTGGATTGGAAATATCAGTAAATTTGTTATTAGGTAATTGGCCGCCAGTTGCATAGTTGAATTAAAACACAAACTCAGACCATACACCGTAGTGCCTAGTGTTTTGTCATTATTCTAGTGTTTTGTATATTTTTAATGGCTGATTTTATAGCAAGCAAAACAACGTGACCAACAACCTGTTAGACCTGTCGGAGTTTGACACTTTGAGTAATAGTGGTAGTGGACCTATACTCGAGCTGACGCCTAATCTAGAAAATGAAGACACGCTCAACTCGAATCTTAATCCATCAGCCATCGAGTTTACTCCTATGCCCAACTCCTTTGTGCCTGCTGCTGCTAACGCCAACACTAATCCGTTCCAGGATGTTTTCAATAACAAACAACAAGATAACCAAGTACCAGGTATGTAACACTACTTTTTAAATAAACAATCTTGGAGAAAATTATATTTTTTACATTTCATGGTGAAAAGTTACCTAATCTCTCCATTGTTATTGTTTTTACTTATTCTCTTATTTCTCTGTGTTCTCTAATATATATTTTCTATATCCAATCAAATTGATGAAGTACATTAGGGTGGGTCGAAAAAACAAAATTTTGGAAATCGGAAATGGAATTATGTGGAAAAGTAGCGTATTAGCACCCTGACATAGTGTAATAATTAAATTGGATTCGATCCATAAACGCCTTGGTTTTGCGCGTTAACAAAATATGTTCGAAAACATTCTTATTTTCGTAATTTTTATATTTTTGTAGATGTCAATTTTTTTACATATTTTGAGGCCTTAAGCGACTCACCAAATTTGTACCGATTTTTATATTCAGCCCCATCGTAGATTATTAATGTTCATTAGGCTCATGTTTTCAAAACTATAATTTAAAAACCTACAGAAGTTCAAAGAGAACTTTTCAGTTTAAAAAAAAATTCAATACATTTACACTTATGATTTCCTAGACTAATCATATTTTTTCTAGCGTATTTTTACCAGTAGAAACGTTCTAGATAACTGAAAAAATTCTCTTTACATTTCTGTAGATTTTAAAATTATTTTTTGAAAACTAGGGTCTACTAAACATTAGTAATTAGTAAAATTTTAGAATTTTTTTAAAGTGTGCAAAAAATGTTTTTTTTTTTTGATTGAGTTAAATGTTATACTTTTTTGGAAATCGCAAACAAAAATCCAAAATCCCAAAATTCCTAAATCACGAAAAAAAGTTTTGTTACGAAAACACAAAATGATAGCATGTTTCTTTGGTTAATGCTAAAGAAATTTCAGGACATATTCAACTTTTTCCAAAATGTGTACATAATATGACTCAATCTAAAAAACAATAAGCTTTTTCACATTTTCAAGAAATTCTGAATTCAGCAAAACACTTAATAAAATTTTTTATTATGGCTCACTAGAAAAAACTGTACATATAAAAAATTCACCATAATTTTTTAACCAGTACAATTTTTTGTTGCTATATTTTCAAACAAAAAAGAGAACAGAAGATATCAACCGCTTACAAAATTTTTTTTTCCTATTTTCGGATGCCAAGTCACAATTCTTTTTCTTTACTTTTTACTATTTACTTTAAAATTATTGGTTGTATTGAAAAATTGTTTAAATGAAAGTTTTAGATCTGTATGAAATACATCGTTTTTGGTCTATTTTTTTCTTTTTTCATTAAACCAATCCTTCTCGACAAAAATTGAAAAAAAGGTTAAAAAGTAGCAAAAAAATGTTGTTATTTTTCAAAATCAGGCGGATTTTTTTATTTTAATTACTAGTAGACTCCATGAAAAATATAAATCGCCATTTTCAACCCTGGAAAAGCCTAATTCGTTAGTTTTTAATTGCTATTCAGAATTTCTCAAAACTTTTTTTTTAATTCTTTAACATTTTTCTTTGAATCCCTAGTGGAAAAGCGTTTACAAAAAAGTTTTAAAAACTGCAAAAATTACAGGAAAGTAGATATTTTGTCTATATTCAAGGCAAATTTTTTACATTTGTGTACTTTTTTTGCGAGCTTTATTTTATATTGTTTTACTTTATTGTAGTTGTTATATTCAAGTAGAAAGTACAAGAATTTAGAGTTTTTGCATCAAAATATTGATTTTGTTTTGTTTCCGACCTTGGATGAGAAATATTTAAATGTAATAATCTCTATATAATCGAAACTGAAATGCTAATGTAATGCTAAATGCTAATTTATATTGTTTGTGGAGTCTACTAGTAATTAAAATTAAAAAGGTCTACTGCTTTTGTAAAACATCAAACCAATTTTTTTTACTTTTCCCATCCTTTTTTTCGATTTCTTAAGAACGGTTGTTTCAATGCAAAAATACGCCAAAAAACGTGTATTTAGTAGAGCTCTACAACTTTCATTGAAATAATTTTTCATTAAACCAATTATTTTAAACTAAATCAAGAAAAACATGTTTTTTTTGTTTTCCATGCAATTCTGGCATTTCTGAAATTGGTATTTTACGCTATGCCCTAGCATATGTTTTGATATTTGTATGGAGTATTGAAGTTTAGAGAGTTTTACATTTCATAATATGCGTATCAAAAAATTTGAAGCAATGAAATTAAAAGGCCGAATCTAAACGTACGGACCTGGCAGACACTACCAAATTAAAACCCTAGAAATTGGAAGAACATTGGGATTTTTATATTTATAATGTTTCAATTTGAAAGACATTTCAAATTTTAAAGCTTGTAGAATTTGGATGATTAACATTTGAAAGTACTCGAATTTTCAACTTTATAAAATTAAAAGCATTACCCCAATTCAAAGCCTCTGTAAATTGTAATGCTTTAAATTTAAATATTAGAAAAATATAAATTAAGTGCTTTGATTTTTAGACATTAAATTTTGAAGTCATGGAAATATATAAGGCTGAACTTTGAAAATGGAAATTAGAAGCCCTCAAATTATGCAAAGATAATTAAAGCCTTCTTGACCAAGAATGGAAATCTGTAAATAAATAATTTTATGTCTAATTTCTATGTTGCAGATCTTCTCTCATAAGAAACGTGAATCGTTCTAATGAATGAAGAAGAGGCATCCGAATGTAAAATCAAGCTGCCCTGGGCAGCCGATAGGATCAATTTAAGCAGTGTCTATTTCGAGAGTGTAAATAATAAGCGCTATAGATACAGAAATGAGGATCCAAATGAAGAATTAAAGAAACGAGGATCCGAACAATAAGGAAGAACCGGGGCGGTATCCTTGGGAGGTACTGTTCAGCTCCGAACCGTTAAACTTGATGCATTATCAGAAAAAAATGTAAAATAATATATAATGTTAATTAATAATATTATAAAACGGCAAGTATAGACACTTCAGCCCATCATAATAAGCTAACCGGTACGAAACTAACTTTCTAGAGGACCTTTGAAGGGAATAATGCCTCTTTATAACATTTAATTCGAGTCACGTGTCTGTATTTCATTGTACGGAACTTGAAAAAAGATACATTTCACGGATTTTCATTCTCCCTGCATAACACTGCGTTTTGAAACGGATTGGTAAAAGGACTCATGATTTTGGATCGTGTAAGATATGTAAAATTCTTCTGTTTGGTAGAATGTTATAGCTTGATTCGATGAATCTGTTTGCTTGACGCTCTCAGAAACAAATGCAGGTATACTTTGTATTTATACAATTGGATTAAGACTTCCTGTGTACACGGCCTAGGGTTCAATTCCATATATCGAGAAATGAGTATGCATATTCAGGATTACGGTATAGCATTTGATTATAGGGAAATGAACTAATACTAGCAATTGTGTCCGAGTAATGCGAGGAAACGATAGCGACAGCTTTTCTTCCATACGTTTCGGGGCGTGCGCTCACTAGTCAAGCGATTTTACTGTTTTTATCATATTATATTGAACGAGCGAGAGAAAAATAAGAGTGAAAGGAAGTGAGAATGGATGAGTGATCGAGAAAAGAGCGAGAAATGAAGAGACCATCAAGCACTGGTACTCTGGGTGTCCACTAGATTTCATTGTTATTGCGATTTCGTAAATTTACCACATTAGTTTTTTAACTGTGATGATCATTGTTTTGTTGCATGGATATTGTACAGTGAGCAGCATTGAAACACATTTTTTATATTGATTTTAATTTTAATTGTGTTTTTCATTACCTGTCTTTTCGAGCAAACATATCCTGAAAATAATTCGCCGAATTTTAACACGTTTTTTTAGAGAATTTACTTTCTTTAAAAAAGAAAGCTGAAAGCTTCGATTTTCCTCGAGAAAATCCGACTTTTTCAGGTAAATAAAGATACAGATTGCAGAACTCTTCGGGGAATTTTCTTCAGGATAGATGAGCATTTTTCGTGGAATTTTAATAGCTTGATGCTGCACATTTGTATTTGTAAGGTCAACTTTAGAAAAATTGCTGTGTGAAATAAAGGTAGAATTACTAACATATTCCCTCGGTGGCTATATATTTTTATTATACATGTTAAAATGAAAAAGCATTCTACGATGTGAGTTTTTCATCACGTGTTTTAACATCGCAGTGCACTCAGTCCGCATCTAAGATAAAATTGCATGTGTGCATGCGAGTTACTAATGTCTAATTCTCATATTGAATTAAGACGGGGCTAAAAAGTGCATTAGTACCACCTTCCCGCCGTTGTTTCAGGCTAGACGAGATCGAGTAAAAATCGGACATTCTACAGAAACCCTATATTGATCGCATGGAGAACGAATTTCGATTATCACTTCGTATGCTAATCATATTAAACTAGGTGCTGCAGCAATTTGTTGCCACGGTTCTCCTATCCTCGTTATCGGTTTTTAGATTTTTTAATAAGCGTCAAAGACGAAAAGATCTGCTTGTCTTGCGTTTCGTTGCTTGTCAGTAGATCGTTTTTGTAATATTTGATTTTTTCTGCACACGTTATTGAAAAATAAAAATGTATCGGCATTTTATTGACGATAAGAATCGCGATATAACTGTATTGCAAATTGTAGCACAAAGATCTCCATTATGACACGCAATTGTAGACTCGAGAAAGGGGAAAATCCTTCCGTATGGCTTCGATCGTTAATAGCGTTTTAACGGTCGTAAGAAAACTCACTTCTCCCCGGTTGCAGCTTGATGATGATGAGTTTCGTTAGAGAAATTATTCCCTAAGCCTATATATCTAGGTCTTGTCCCTCGACCTAGGTTGCTGTAATAAAGTTTATTTATTTTTCTTAGTCCTTCGAGAATCCCGTTTTTCATCCACATTTCGTTCCAAGGAAACCTTTTCTGTAGTAATGCGTAATACTGACGTTTTTGAGGTAAGGAAGAATGTTTCTACATATTTAAGAAAATGAGGACACTAATAATACCAGTCATGTCTAAAATACTTCATATTGTAAAAATGCTTGTATGTAATAAATACTTAATACTGAATACATGTGACTTCCTTAGTTTTTAATATTCATTTTATTCAATTCCTTCTCCGTTACTCCATTCATTTTTGTATTTAAAATAAAAATTTTGTACCGTTTAGACATTCAAAGAATCTGTAACGTGGCTACGACGGAATACTAAAATGAGTCGAATCGTTTGAGCTAAGGGAAAAAAATTGTGGATTGGCATCCGTAAAAACGAAGAAAGAAATTTTTGAAATCTGTTAATATTTTCTGTTCTCGTTTTTCATTACTTTTTTTTTAAATACCTATTGGTTCAAAAATAATTGCAAATTTTTTATATCTACATGTTTTGCTTGTGAACATTCATAAAAAATTAGAAATTATAAAAAAGTATTTTTTTTCCATTTAGATTTCTTTCAAAATGTAGGTGGAAAAAACATTTCTTTTTTCATTGAGTTATATGCACGGATTTTGGAAAAAATCTAATATGGGGCATTATTTCTCAAGTGTGCCCACTCAAAAAATCAAAGTTGTCCGATCTAAGTCGAACTTGGTCAATGTGTTGTGCTATTGGTTAGTAGTTTAGGGAATTATTTTTTTCTAATTTGGATAAATATTTACGGAACGGGAGAAAACTTGGATTTTACTGGATATCGTCTATTTCGGCGATCTTTAACACTTCTCTGGCGATAAAAAAATTCGTTAAGTACGGTTTCGATTTTTTTTTCACGTCCTTTCCATTGATTATGAGCATTTTTTGAAATAATGAATATTTGATAGAAAAAAATTTCCAGTATTGTTTCGACAGGTTTTTTACGCCCTTTCCATTGACGGAAGCATTTTTCCGTGAAATAAACATTTGACCTTCAAAAATGATATTCAAGTATATATAAATCAAATTTATTCATGGATGGACGGTTTTTTTTTAATTTGTTTGGAACTAGAAAGAAAGATGGGATTTTTTCCTTCAGGAACCTTCAGAAATAAAAGTAAAATTTAGTTTTTTATTGTTGTCAATGAAAAATAAAATTTTACTTTTTAATCTCTAAATAATTGAAGGACAAAAATCCAAGCTTTCTTTCTAGCCCAAACACAAATTTCAAAAAAGCATCTTTCTATGAAAACGATTAAATTTATATTTGACATTCATTTTTGAAGAGCAAATTTTAATTTTTTCAAAAAATGCCTATGATCAATATAAAGTGCATGAAAAAACATTTCGAACCTATAATGGACAAAATTTCTTGTTATCGCCATTAGAAGAGTTAAAAATCGCCAAAACAACTGGTATATTCTCAAAAACCACACATCGCTTATTTTCATAAATAAAAAATAAAAATCTGACTTTTTACCCTCAAATGTCTCCAAGGGAAAACCAAAGCTTTATTTTGAGATGAAAAAATGTGCCTAATTTCCAAAGAAGTCATTTTTTTATCGCTTATGACCAATGGAAATAGCGTAAAAAAGCCTATCGAAACCATGCACCAAAATTCCAAAATTTTCACCAACTTACCTCGGTTAATACTTATCCAAATGACAACATTTTTTCAATAGCACATGACATTGTCCAAGTTTGACTTGGATCGGATTTCTTTGATTTTTTGAGTGGTCACACTTGAGAAATAATGCCCCGTATGTCGATCCTGACATTTTTTCATTTTTATTGCATGGACATTTTTTTTATTTTGAAATTGTGGATATTTTTTTGCGATTTTTAAATGCTTTAAAGGATACGAAAGAAATTTTTTCTCATGCAAGTGAAATAATAGCATTTTTTTATTCAAACTGAAAAAACTTCAGGTTCCACATAGTCAACTTTTTTTAAAATTTTGTGCATATTACTAAATCCAAGCAACATGTTTTTTACACATTTTCAAAAAATATTAAGTTTATCAATTTTTTTTATTGCTAATTTTTTATTATTTTGTTTACTACCAAAAACTATATATACAAAAATCTGTCATAAGTTTTGTACCAATAGGAAAAAAATTTCTTTTTCAGTTTTTTAAATCCAAAGATTGATTCATTTTAACATTTTTACTCCGCCCTAATCTGTATTACACTCGAACTTGGATAAGAAGAAACTTGGTTTGAACCTTTCGAGAATTTTCGCCGCGCGGTGGTTTCGGATGTGTGGAGCTGCGGGGGGATGTGCCGTGTTCAGTGATGCGTGAAAAAAAAAGTAGGATCAAATATATAAGGTAGCATAGCGTCCCTGCAAATAAAAAAGGCCAATTGTATTTAAGTGGAAATGTTGAAATGAGCATTTTTAATTAAATGCAATTGGTAGAAATATGATTGAATGTACCTCAATGGATTTGAATTGACGCAATGTATTTAAATCGTAAAGATGTAATTGGTCTCATTTCATCATTGCGGAATGATATGTCAACAAAATTCGATAAATATTATTTGTATTATATTGTTAATTTATGTCCAAAGTCACTTTTTATTCTCATTAAACAATCAATATTTACTGAACTTTAGTCCAAAGATACAAATTATATAACAACTTTTATTCCTTATTATCAATGAAACACTTCAATCACTTCAATAATACTATTTATTAACGTATTGTTTTATTATTATTGATGATAAGAATAGTTTGTTATTTCTACTTTTGTAATAAAATTTAAGTTTCCGCAAATTGAATTTGGCGCGATTTTGAGCGATATAGAAGTACGATTATCGAGCGATATCGATTACGAATGAAATGTGCGATTTTAAGAGAGAGACGGAACGGACCGGCAGTGCGTAGTTCGAGAGAGAATGGTCAAGTTGATCGAGCGAGCGTTTTCCGAGCGAACGAACGTCCCTATTTGTAATCCTATTGATTTTTATTACTCATTAAAGTACTCAATCTTATTTACTACAGAAAGGTGTTTTTATTCGAGCACGACCGGCCCACTCGTAAATTAGCATCAGAGTATTTAACATTCAATAAATTAAAATTTTATTGCAAAACTCCAATTAAAAACAGTTCCGGTCTATAAATTTATGTGCGATTCAATACAATTAGATGCATCGCATGACCAATCTCCATTTTTACATTAAACTCTATTGGATAATATAAAACCATTTACAAAATTCTTTTTGAATTGAAAGTCGTCAATTAAATGCCAAAGGCGGTTCATTGGCTTGTGAAACAATTCAGTGAAATAGACCGCACACTGGTTCTATTGCATATCTACAATTCACTGCAGTTGCAGACATTCAATTCAATTCACTGACAAATTTTTCAATTGCGATTTAACAATTGGATATTAAATGCAATTAACCATATTTGACTTGAATTGCATTTCACCAAAGTTGTGGATTGACGATTTTATTTTTGAATCGATTTTAAATGAATCTTTTTTGCAGGGGTTAAAGCGCTGTACCCTAACGATCTTACTGGATAATTGCGTCATGTTGCGTCACATTGCGTCAGTTGCCCTGATGTTTACGTTCGGAGAGATTAGGTTTGAGCCGAAGGTCAAAACCAAAACCAGGCTTAAATCCAAGTTCGAGTGTACTTTAAATTTGGTCCTTTGCTGTATGAATATTTTAATACTGGCGAATTTTAAAATTGAGATCCATTTTTATTTCTATATTTTTATTCCTTTTTTTAATAAGAAACATTAATTTTTCTTTAGATTTTCAAATAAATTAAATTATTTCTAATTGAAACTTTTAAATTTGTTATATAAAATAATTCTGAAACAGCATATCCTCATAATTTTGGCTCACTTTTCGTTACTTTTTGCTTCCTCACGTAGCCGTACAGAGGAAGCTTTGTAACGATAGCACTTTCGAAAAAAATTTTGTTCGTTTAATTGAAATTTCCTCAATTAGAAAAAGTCTAATGCAATCTCTCTTAACAATAATTGTCCGGATACGTGTTCCCACTCGATGTGTGTGTGGATGTAACACTTTTTTGTGAACACGCTAACTTGAAAACGGTTGCAGATAAGTTAATACAATTTTGCGGTTTTTTTAACACTCATATCTCGAAACTGACCAAATAATTTAAAAAAATATTTATTACATATTTTAGCACTTTATAATATTTAAAAATTGGCTTTTTATAGTAAAAAATTTCTCATTCACATAATTCAAAGTTGGTGCAAGAATAGAAAAGTTTCGTTAATTCGAAACCAATCGATTTACCTGGAATAGTAATACATTTTTTTTGAAAAGTAAGGAAGTTATGATCACTTATAATATTTTAAAAATCGGTTTTTTATAGTTGAACCTTTTTATTCATTATGACAATTCAAAATTTATGCAAGAACGGAAAATATTTCTTTATTTGAAACGAATCGATTTACCTATAATATTAATACATTGTATTGAAGAGTACGTAAGTTTGGTCATTTAAGTCATTCGAAAAATCCGTTTTATGCAGAAAAACTTTTTTTGTTAACATAATTCAAAGTTCATACAAGAATAGAAAAGAATCCTTGATTCGCGACGTTTTGATCGACCTATTTGCATTTTTTTATTTTGAAGTCGTCTATGAGGAAGCAAATATATATTTGCTAATTAATCATAATGTGGAAGCAAAGGTCCTCATCAAATGTGCACAAATTGTAAATGCAAACAATGTGGAAACAACTGAGATTGAATTCACAGCCAGTTTGAACGTGTCCTTCAAAGAGGTCTAAGTCATTTTATTAAATTAGAAAATCGCTTGTCCGAAAAAGTAAAATCAAACATTATTTTTAAGCCTAACGAAGGATTATCACAACATTCCTCGGAATCAATTACCCTATTTAATTTTCTTTCAGAATTTTATATTTATTTTCGAATTTTTGTCCACCGATAATCCAATTTTTAAAAATAAAAATGAGATCCGATAGATTGTTTCCTTCACATAAATTCAATATTTAAAAATCATTCATATCTTTTTGAAGACAGTAGTTTTTGTCTAATTATAGAATAGATATACTGAAATTCCCAGTGATGTGCGTACAAACATTTTTTATTAAAAAGTTAAGGGTTCCAGACTATGCCCATGTACAGAATTAATTTTTAAAAATAAATTTAAAAACTCGCGCTAAAAATTAAGGTATATTTGATATTTCAGTGAAACGCAAGATGTCTGCAAGCCGAGGGTCAAGAAATAATGTTGATTGCACGGGACAAAATATTTTTCGTTTATAATTTGGAGAAAAAAAATTGTTACTATGAGTGTATTTGGATATTATTTTTTGTTTCTTCAAAAACCGCTCAAATAAATAATAAAATTGATTCTTTTATAACAACTGCATCACTTAATTGAATAGCTTTTAAAAAATAAAAAATAATATTCAAATACACTTTTGGTGAAAAATAATATTTGTCCAAGTTATTAAAAAAATAAAGTTCCGTTCCACGCAATTAATATTATTGTTGTTTGGCCCTCAGCGTGTAGACATCTTGGATGGTCCCCACCCACCCAACCTGACATACCTTGAAGAAATAAGCTGTTCTGACACATGATTGGGTAATTTTCTAAAGTCCGTGACAATTGGTTAGATTTGGATCGACTTGAACAAGTTTCTAACCTGAAAATAAGCACGTCAAAGTGTTTATTAGTAAAGAAAACATCTGTGACAATATCAGAATTAGTTAATGATTAATTTGATAAATTATTACAGTTTGTGCAAAACTTTTATAAATTTATCGTTTCATAAGCATGGATTGTGTACCAGACAGAAATATTCATCAAAAGGTGTTAACCTTAATCAACAAGATTAAACATGGGTAAAATATTGCATCATATTTTATTTTGGACTGCATGTTACTATATGGTTATTGGTTTTAATTAATTTTGAATACGATTATATTTTTTTCCTGTTAGTGAAATTGAGGGCACGTATGAAATTGTTGTAGCCACGGTTTCAGTTTTAAAGGAAATTATTACGAATACAGAATGGAGTACAGCAAAGTAAGTTTCTTAATTTTTATTTTAAATATAAGAAATAGTTTATGTAATTAATTATCAAGGTATCTAAACTTCAAACTGAATTTAAATTCATTTGTTTATGTTCATTAGAATTAAACACAAATGTAACTTTTAAATCTTTTACATTTCTATTTATAATTTTTCTCGCAGATCGGTTATGGATTTGGTCAGATTAAATGGGAAATACCTGATAGAATCAATTCCTTTAGAGGCCTGTATTGGAAATATGGTTCGACGTATTTTGCACATTATAAGAGAAGAATACTCTTCAGAGTTAAAAAATAAAACTGAAGAAACCGATCCTCAGGAATCGCTTCACAAAATTCTTACCTCCAAGGATGATCGAAATATCGATTTCAATGTCTCTGTACCTTCCCTCAAAGAAGCCCTTGTCGAGCACATAAACGAATTTGAAGTCGAATTAGAAACATGGTACAAATTTCGCGGAATATTTTCTCATTATTTTCTACTTTCCATTAATCTGTCATGAAATATCTTTTTAATCTAGTGCCGAAAATATTACACAGCAAGCTTCAGAGCACATCCACTCTAATGAAATTATAATGACCATCGGTCGATCTAGACTAGTAGAAGAATTTTTAAAGAAAGCTGCAGAAACTAGATCCTTTGAAGTAATCGTATCCGAAGGTGGATCCGATCTGAACGTAAGTTAAACATTTATGCATACAAAAAGAAATATATCTGAGAATATTGAGCGAGGAGAAAACAATTGCTAAAAATGTGGTCCAGCAGAGGTTAATAACTCCGGATTCTATCGGATTACCTCTGTATGAAGAATTACTCTGGATTGCCTAAGATTACTGCGGATTGCATAGGATTACTCTGGATAACATAAAATTATGGCGGATTATTCCGCCTCAACTGTAGATCTGCGCGAACTTTCAACCAAAAATTTAACAAAATTGTACAATTTTCAACTAAAAACGAAACATTTTCAACTAAAAATGATAAATATTCAACCAAAAATTGATTAGTTGAATTTTCAGTTAAAAAATTAATTTTGAACCATAATGGGACGATTTTTCAACAAAATATTTCAATTTCCATTCAAAGGTAAATTTTCAACTATAATGATAATTCTTTAACTGTAATAGTTCAACCTTCAGTTACAAAATAAACTATCAACCAAAATAAAACCAAAAAACATAAATTTTTCAATAAAATACTTAAATTTTCAAGCGAAGAGATGAATTTTCAACTAAAATGATGACTAACCAGAAAATGACTTTTTAACAAAATTATTGAATTTTTTACAAATTAATTAATTTTTAACCAAAAGAGATGAATTCCCAGCGAAAAATGTAATAGTTATATATTTCAACCAAAACAGATTTTAGTTTTAAATAAAAAATAGTCGAATTCAATAAAAAAAGACGAATATTGAACAAAACAGACTTTTCAACCAAAAAGAATAATTTTTAATACAATTCATTAATCTTAATAAAGTAGGTTAAGTTTCAACCACATAGTTGTCTTTTAAACAAAAAAAAACATGAATTTCTACCAAAAAAGTCGAATTTTCAACAAAATACATGAAATTTCAACCAAAACAGATTTTAATTTCAAACCAAAAACAGTTGAATTCAATAAAAAAAAGACGAATTTTCAATAAAATTTGGACTTTTCAATCAAGATGGATCATTTTAAACAAAATTGTTCAATTTTTAACAAAGGTTAAGTTTTAACCAAATAATTTAACTTTCAACAAAAAACATTCATTTTTAATCAAGAAGATTAATTTTCTACCGAAAAAAAAACCTATTTTTCAACCAAAGAGTAGAATTTTAAACTAAATAATATAAATTTTGTACAAAAAAAAAGAATAGTTAAATTTTCAATTAAAGAAATTATTTTTTACCAAAAAAAAAAGAATTTTCACAAAAAATACTTTAATTTTCAACCGAAGAGATGAATTTGCAACTAAAATGATGCATCTCAAACCCAAAAAATGAATAATTATATTTTTAATTCAAACAAATTAGGTTTTTAACCAAAATGAAACGAATTTTCAACAAAATAATTACATTTTGAACCAAGGAGGTGAATTTTCAACTAAAACTATGCATCTTTAACTAAAAAATAAATTTTTATCGAAGTAGTTCGAGTTTTTAACAAGTAGTTGTATTTTTAACTAAAAAAAGAAATTTATATACAATCGGAAATGCAATAGTTCAGTTTTCAGTTAAAGAAAATAATTTTCAAAGAAATAATCGAATTTTCAACTAAAAAAGATAAATTTTCAAACAAGAAGATAAATTTTCTATGAAAAAAGAAGAATTTTTAACAAAAATACATGAATTTTCAACCCAGTAGTTAAATTTTCATCTAAAAAATATAAATTTTCAACTGAAAAGTCAATAGTTAAAATTTTAATTAAAAATTACTTTTTAACAACAAAAAACTAATTTTCAACAATATAGTAGAAATTTTGAACTAAAAACATGATTTTTTAACCAAGAAGATTAATTTTATACTAAGAAATGCGAATTTTCAACTAAAAAAGAATATATTTTCAACGAAAAATGGAATAGTTAAATTTTCAGGCAAGAAAATTAATTTTCAAAAATTTTACATAATAGTTTAAAACTATTTACATCACCTATGTAAATTACTCCGAATTAGCTGTATTACGAGTAGATTTCTCTGAATTATAAGCGGGTTACCGGAGTTGTTTCCCCCTCGATATTGAGTGATTATATGTGATGTTCCGCAAAGAAAGGGTCCATTTTTTCGGTATATAGTGGCATGTAGCCGAATAAATTCCCGACATTCTAAGTCCAGGATTAACCATCATCTACGTTAAAAAGTAAATATAAATATAATATAAAAAATTTCCATAAGGACATAAGTATAATGTCACAAGATAGAGCATACATTAAAGTATGATTTTCGTGCGAAACCCTGAGATCGATACTTTTGAACTTTGTTCACAAAAAAAAGCAAATATGTTCTAAACTACGATCGACAAAGTGGGCCCTTTCCTTGCGGAACGTCACATATGTTTTTTTCGTATTTCAGGGCCACGAAATGGCAGTGAACCTCGCGAAGGCGAAAATTAAAACCACCTTAATCTCAGATGCGGCTATTTTTGCTATGATGTCTCGGGTGAATAAAGTTATAATAGGAACTCGTACGGTTATGCTGAATGGAGGCCTTAAGGCCATTTCGGGGACGCATACGGTTGCACAGGCTGCCAAACACTATTTCGTTCCAGTCATGGTCTTGTTACCGCTCTATAAACTTTCTCCTGAATATTTATGCTCTTACGATCAAGATGGTTTTAACAAGTACCTTTCCCCGAGGCAAGGAGTGATTCAGGCTGACAATATTCAACTCATGGATAAAATCCGCGCCTTTAATCCTGCTTTTGACTACGTACCTCCCGAGCTTGTCACTTTATTTATTTCTAACACGTAAGTTTCACCTCCAAACAAAACTAAAACCGAAGGGTTGACCACTCGACTTTTGAGTGTGCACTAGATTTCATGATTTTAAAGATTTCAAAGATTCTAAAAGATCTTAGAAGACTTCGCAAAGATTTTAACAGATTACACAAATATTTCAATAATTTGAAAAGATTCCAAAGGTTTTCAAAAGATTTATAAAATTTCACAGATTTCAATAATTCCAGAAGATTTTAAAATATTTTAATGATTTCGCAAGGGAGTCAGACAAAATTTCACGAAAATATCAATGATTTTACAAAAATCTAAAAAAATGTCGCAGAGATTTCAGACGATTTCGAACATTTTACAAATATTTCAATTCCAAAAGATTTCAAAGATTTTACAAATATTTCAAAAGGTTTCACAGATATTTCTGAAGATTTCACAATTATTTAAAAGATTTTACAAATATTCAGGGTGGCCACTGGACCGGGAATTTTTTGTGACCGGGGAATGACATTGAATTTATTTTTTGACCGGGAATTTTTCAAATTTTTAGAAGAAAAATCTATCCAATCACTTGAAATGTCACAATCAAATGATGATACAATGCAATTTAAAATAATCGTTGTATCTATTTTTTGAGAAATTATGTACAAATTTAAAGTAAGTTCGATTTCAACTTTTTTTATATCATTCAGTTTACGATTCGTAATTCTGAAATCTTTTACTTAAAAGATTTTCCATTTTCAAGCGCACATTTTCAATTTAACGAAATTAAGAAAACAGTTTTGAAGAATAAAAAGATTAAAAACTATAAGCGTTTGAAATAGAAAATGTTCCATAAAAAACGTTTTTAGTTGATGAACTCTAAACATAAATTAATTAATGATTTTTTTTAAATTGAACTATACTTTAAAAAGTAGGAAATGAACAATTGATTTTACAAGACGATTCTGAATCCGTTCAAGATTTAGGAATTCATAGATTTTAACGTTAAAAATTGAGCTGTTTCAATTCGAAAGCCTTAGCAGTTAAACATAGTATAAACGTCCGATTGGAAATTTATAAAATGTTTTCAATTTTAAAATGACTTCAACTAGATATTCAAATATTGTTTTAGTCTAAAATGTTCCCTTTCTAACCCATTAAATTTGAAATTTTGAATTAAGAAAAAGAACAATTATTTAATTACTAGCAATATTTAAATGTTAATTTAAATTGAGAATTTATAAATCAAATATTCCAAACTGAACAATTTTAAACTGAATGAAATATAAAACTTTGAAGTAGAAAGCCTTAAATCGTTAAAATTTCAGAGAGCAAAATTTAAACTTTGAACGATACAATTTTAATTGTTTGATTTAAAAAAAATTTTAATTTGTGAATTAAAATGTTGAATTTTGATGCATAAATAACAATTAAACACTTATTAATGCAGAAAAAGTTCGAGTAAGTTGAAGAAATGTTTAGAAGTTTTGAAAAGATTCAAAATTAATTTAAAACTTGAAATTATTTTAAATAATTTAAAACAAAATGTAGATTTTTGCAGATTTCGAAAAAATGTAAAGCTTTTTGAGAATTGTGATAGGTTTCAAAACAATAACAAAATTCCTTAAGATTCCTAGAAAAATTGAAAATGATTTTTAGTTTGAAAAGTTAATTTCAAAAGAATATTTAAAAAGATTCAAAAAGATTTCCAAAATTTTCAAAAAAGAATCTAGAAGATTTCAAGGCAATGTTTAAAAATTTTTTTTAATTGTAGTACAAATTGAAATCGTTTTCAAAAATATTTAAAGTTCTGCAAAAATTTGACAAATAATTTAAAATTTGACAAGATTTCAACACATTTAAAACAAAATCTAGATTTATGAAGATTTAAAAATAACATTTTGAAACGATTTAAGGACTTTGAAAGGTTTTAAGATAACAAATTAATTGTTTTAATATTCCTGGGGAAATTTTAAGTCATTTTTTATATTGAAAAAATGATTTTCATAGAATACTTCAAAACAAAAACAAAATTTTGATGAATAAATAACAAGTGAACAATCATTGATTTCAAACTTCTTAAAGTCAAAATAATTCAACTTCTAATTGAAAAAGTATTCAGTTCAAAAAAATGAAATCTTTCAAGTTTAATGTTTCTAGCTTAAAAAGATCTAGTTTTTAAAATTTACGAATTTATGGATTCATTCTTTAATTTAGAGCATTGCAAATGATAACGTGCATTCAATTAAAAAAAATTTAATTGAAAAGTTTTAATAGCTTCCGTTTTATACTTGTAAATGAGAGACCGGGAATTTTTTTTCTTTGATTTAAAGTATTTAAACGGTCACCCTGATCTTTCAATGGTTTCAAAATATTTAAAAGATTCCAACGGGTTTCAAGAGATTTCGGATGATTTCAATTATTTCGCAAAAATTTCAAAACGATTTCAATAATTCCAAATGATTTCAAAATATATTAAAAATTTCGCAAGTTTTTAAGAATACTTAAAAGAATTCGCAGAGATTTTAGAAGATTTAGAGATTTCAGTAGATTACAATGATTTCACGAAAGCTTGGACACCAGATTTCAAGAGTGATCAACCCCTCCAGTAAAACATATTTAATATATCACAAAAATAATATTTAATTGCTATCCATTTTTATTTCAGTGGAGGAAATGCTCCCTCGTACATCTACAGATTGCTTAGCGAGTTGTATCATCCGGATGACTATGAACTTTAAACAGCTCAAATTGATTTTACTTATCTAATTTCTGTTAATATTTATCTGTAAATTAACTGGTCCAGTCCTTCAACGTACTGACTCCTATTTTAAATAAAACCTCTCAAACTCAATATGCGTTTATAATCAGTCTTTTATTGTACATCACACAATTGTAAGTGTAAGAAGATTATCGTGCACGTTAAAAAATTCATGTAACACTTAGCAATTATTCTCCAGTCAAATCAACAATTGCACTCACTTGATCCATTGGTTTCTATACAGTGTATCTGGTACTTAATTATTTATTTACAATATGAGTCTAGCCTCTGATTTGAGACTACACGTATGGGTTCCAGTTACTCCCATCTTCCGGATGCAATGAATTTGTTACTAATAAAATGACGTCGACTATCCACCAGATGCCAATGCCACCTAGTGTTAATAATTTACCTACGGCGGTGCCTGTTTGTCCGAGACAAAATCGGTCCATGCCGAGAAATCCTAAGAGTATACTGTAGAGCAAAGTCGTTGTAAAATAGTGTCCACTGTATTTTATACATGGCACACCATCACGATTAAATGTTCTAGGCCCATGACACTCAATATCTGGCAGTACAGTACAGGACACTTTTGCCTTCTCTACGTCTTCATAGCGGGCACCGCCAAACTGAAATATTTTTAAAAAACATGTGTAAGTTTTGAGTTTTATTAATACATGTTTTCAATTTTTAAATTCATTTTCCTTTTTTTAATCTTAAAGCTTCACATCTGTTGCGCTTAAGGAGGAATATGCAATGCATAAAATCCAAGATGTTTTAACGCACATGAAATATGTTAAACTTGTATTAATACCGCGTCATTTTGCAAAATGTAAGAATTTTTAACCACCTTGTACAGAAAATATAAGCTTTTAAATGAACATTGTGCCACAGAAATCAAAATCATATAAATCGGAGATTTCAATTATTAATACAAGACATTTAATCAGAAAAAATATGAAAGTGTAGAAGGGTCTTTCTAAAAGTCATAAAAATTAAGAAACTCACCGCCGATTAACGTATAATAATTAACTTTGAAGTGGTGTAGATCAACTTTTTAAATAAAAAATTGACGTTCATATGCAATTTGGCAAAGTAGCGTGAGGACGCCAATTTGGTGGGAAATCAATTTATAACACACCAAAAATAAAGTAAAATTGTTCCCCACTTCCGTTCAGTTGCCAAACCTAACCATGCTTTTGCCGTTTCAATGAAAACTTCAATAACCATATTTAATTGAATTTATCCCATCTAAAAAGTGAGGTTACCAAATATCTCGAAAATATCGGACACATTGTTATCGAAAAAATGATTGGTTGCATACTGCGTGAATATGACTTTTAGTTTCTGTTTTCGGTTTGTTCTTTTGAATTTGATGAACTTTTGTTAATGAAAATTTCCAAATGAGGAATTTTTATTCGAAAAATTTATTTCTAAAAGATAACATTTAAATTCTAAATGATTTTTTAATAATAAATACAACAATTCTGTTCTTAACTTGTTGACAATATATTTTAAAAATGACAAAAGGGTTCTATTCATAACCCATTGACCATATAAAATAAGGTTATATGTATTTATCTATTAATAAAGATAAAAAATTTCCTGCATCATCAATTTAGGGATTAGTCAACTAAATTTCCAAACAAATCATTTTATTTCATGATAAAATTTATTTCTGAACTTTTATCAACATTATTCATAGAAAGAAAATTTTAATTGTAAATGCTTTTTTAATATTGGGAAATAATACTGTTCTTAACATTTTGCTTTCACACTATAATTTGTAAACTTTCTCAAATTTTCAAAACGATGAGAAAAATGAAATTATGGACAAAAATTAGAATATTTTAATTTGCTAATTAGATTTTATTTTAAAAGAATAATCTTAAATTTTGAAGATTTCAAAATAAGTGGAAAAATAATCCGGAATTTTTTAACAAATTCTTTTTCATTTTGCAGGATTTTAAAAAAGGTTTTGAAAACTTTAATTTATATCAAAAGATATTTCGAAGTCTTAGAAATTTTTAAAAGATTCGAAAATAATTTAAAATAATTTATATTGAGATTTCAAAAAATTTTAAACAAAATGTAGATTTTTACCGATTTCGAAAAAAAGAAGCTTTTTAAGAGTTTTGAAATGTTTCAAGAGAAAGAAAATTTTCTTAAGATTACTGGGAAAATTTCAAATTATTTTTTGTTTTGAAAAAATAATTTGAAAAACGAATTGAAAAAGATTTCAAATGATTTCCTAAAATTTCGAAGAAGAGTGTAGAAGATTTTAAAGCAAAATTTGTCAATTTTGCAAGATTATAAAATTTTACGAAAAATTCGAGTAAGTTTAAGACATATTTAGAGGTTTTGAAAACATTTCAACAAATTTAAAATTGACTGTAGATTTTTGAAGATTTCGAACAAAAAATTTAGAAGCTTTTTAAAAATTTTGAAAAGTTTCAACAAAATAAATAAATTTTCTAATGATTCCTGGCAAAGATTCAAATAATTATTTATTTAAAAAAATTTCATTTCAAAGAAAATTTTAAAAGATTTTAAAATATTTCTAAAATTGTCGAAAAGAACCTGGTAGATTTTAAGGCAATTTTTTCAATTTTAAAAGATTGCTCAGAATTTTAGGAATAATTCAAGTCAGTTTAAAATATATTTAGAAATTTTAGAAGTTTGGAAGAGATTAAAATATTTTAAATCTTAAAAATTTCCGGAAATGTATCGAATATGTTTTAATTTCTTCTATATTTCTACAAGTCCAAAATATCTCTTAAACTAACTGGATTGTTTTCTAAATTTTTTTGTAAAATCCTGTAAAATAAAAAAAAATTCTGAAAAATTATTTATATAATTTTGCGACAAATCTGAAATTTTCAAAAATCTTTTTGAATTTTTGTCAAGAAACCTAGGAAAATTATATTTATATAACCTTACAAATAGATAAACAAAGAAACTTGAAAAATAAATAATGTTGGTGAAAATTCGTCTTTTGGATGAATACAACACTTGTTTATTTAAATTTAGAATCTTTTCTAGTTCAAATATCAACTGTTACATTTTTCTCTGAGAATTCATATTATTTTTTGATTGAAAATAAATCTGTTTTGGTTGTAGATTCAACTATTTTGTTGAGAATTCGTCTTTTTTGGATGAATTTAACTGTTCTTGATTTGAAATAAATATATTTTTTGATTGAAATATCAACTATTACATTTTTTGTTTTGAATTCATAATTTTTCATTGAAAATTCAACTATTTGGTTGAAAATTAAATTTTTGGTTCAAATTTTGGTTTCACATACCTGAAATCTTCAAAAAACTTTTTGAATTTTCTCATGAATTTTAGTTATTTTATTGTTTTATTTGAGCTATTATCAACTTAGAAAATAAACAGTTATTAGACATTTTTATTTTATATTCAAAATTATTAAGTATTTTATTATTATATTAAGTATTTCTTGTAAATTCGTATTGGAATTAGTACAGGTAATGTCTCAAAAATTTGCTGTTGGTACAATGAGAAGTGTGATGTTTTTTTAATGCATTTCACATAATTTGCAATTAGAAGCGGAATAAATAGAGTATGATGGAATTTTCACGAAATTGCGTAAGTTTCTCTTGAAATCTACACAACTTTTTAGTTTTTATTTTATAATTTCATTATTTATTTTGCGTGTCCCTTAAGGAAGTCTTACCTATCTGTAAAATTATGGGAGAATAAAGTTAAGTATTTTATATAATTGAAAAGTTATGTGGCAGAGAAATAGACATTTTAGTTCTGCAAATTTATAATTGCTCCAAAGTATGATGGCAGTCAGAATTAGCTACTAAGAAATTAGGAACTGTTTCAAATATTCAATCAACAAGGCTTTATTGATTCAAATTCCGTAATGAAAATTAATTGATCAATTATTAACTTTGCGCTCCAAAACCAAGTGTTCAAAATTGCATTTTCCAATAGAAACTAAATAAGCAAAAGCTGTGAAGTTGAAAAGTTCATCAAAATAATATTATGCTTCAAGCATTTGAAAAATGTCCACATTAAAAAATTCCAAAATTTAGCTTTGTCTGAAAATATTTCATTTTCAGAACATTGTATCCTCATTTTGGGGTTATGTATAACAGAGTTCCCAACATACAATATTTATGACCTTTATGACTCACGTGTTTGAAATTTAAACGAAATTAGCATAAACTAAAGATTTATTTTACCTTTACACATCCATGACCAGCTTCTTCTTTCGCAGTTTTATTTCCCTTATGATCAAATGGTTCATCACATTCTATAAACTCCTTAGGTCTAAAAAAGAAAACTATCTTATACTTCCATTTTTAATTTGACACTGATTGTGTAAAATGAGTCATAAAAAAGTTGCTCATTTTACAAACAAATTAAATTTTTTACTAGGAGAATAAGAATTATATGCTTAATCAACATAAGCGATACGCAGAAATTGAAAGAAAAAAAAGAGGCCTCAATATGTCAATCTTGAGTGGAATAATGACACATTATTGTGAAACAAGTGACAGGTGCTCTTTTCAAAGAATACTTACAAAAATTTGCACAAAACTAAAGGCCCTTCGGGTCTGTATTCAGGTTGTGGCTCAGCAGTTTTATTTGCAGCTGTGTGTGAGGATTGTGCGGAATTCGAGAGGAAATAAACACAAATTGTGAACGCGAGAGCTAACCTCATCTTGCAAGACTCGTCATTTTAGTCGTGAATGGAATGTGAAACGCGCAAAGTTGTCCACTCTTTTTATCCTTTTTGTTTAGAATAACACACCCAATGAATGATTTCTCGTACGTGAAACACCCACACTATCAAATTTTCTTGATTGACAGGCAAGCTAGTGCAGCATGAGCCAATCAACATTCAGCTTTCCGTATCAATTACCACTGTTGCCAATCCCATAACCTCAAAGCTGAGATGATAATTTTTTTCCAATTGGATTAATCCTAGGTTATGAACCACAGTGGAAAAACACACATTTAGTCTAATTGTTATAAAGGGACTTTTTGGTATTTTTTCTGCATTTTTCAGCTGTATGTCAATGAATTTTCACTTAAGAGGTTAGGTGTTTTTTTGTCGAATGTTGGCATTCCTGCGCACAGTGGTTTTCTGGGAAACCTCGGAATTTTCGTTGTGCTTTTGGATATTGTCGTCGGTCGTATGGTCGGTCGTGTTGTTGAGAGTGGAGCTCCGAAATGTGTTGTCAGTGAGTGGGAGTAAAAGTGAGGAAAAGTGGTTGAAATTTTTCGAAGGAAGCTTTGTGGATTCCTAGTTTTCTTGATAATATTATTGAATAAACAAAGGTTGCATTTATGTTCGGAAATATGAGGGAACGGGAGGACTTTCCTCGGAGTTTTCCACAGAATCAGCCGATTCATGGGCCTCCTCCTCGGGCCTTGGGCCTGGACGCCCTCCACAACCTGTGCAAAGAAATTTACCCTAACCAAGGGAATCCTCTCACTGTCACGGCTATTGTCAAGTACTGGTAAGCAGCACAAAAGAATCCTTCTCGTAGCATAGAAAACGACTCTATTAATTTTCCGTTCCTGAAGCACCAACAACTTTTTGTTTATACAGCTATCCTTCTAGAAAAGCCAAGAAAATGATTTTTTGTGCATTTTAGTTCTTATTTTTCAAAATATTAATAGGAATTTGTTTTACATTTTTTTATTTAATTTACTCCAAAATTCGAGTGATTTTATTTTATGTGTAATTTTTATTTGGTTGTCAAATTTTAAGAACTGGAAATTTGGAAATAATTGTACTTGAGAGGTAAAACTAACTTCTTATGTTTGAAATATTGTTAAAATTTATGTTTAATAACTCCTACTTTGATGTGCTCTAAATTTGATTATGTTTCCTAAAATAATTCTAGTTCATGTTTTTGTTTTTCTCTCAAATATAATTAATTCTGTTAATAAAAATGTAACTTTTACATTTTTTTAGAAGAGTTTGTTGTTTAAAAAATTGTCTTCAATGAAAACTGTTTCTCAAATTGTATTTTACTTTTAAACTTCATTTTTTAAAAGTGTAATAATTGAGTTCTTAAAGAAATATTTTGTAACATTTTCAATAATTTGACATATATGTCAAATTAACATGGTTTAAAATGTTTACATTGTTGTAATCTTTAACGATCTTGATGGTAAATTATTATTTTCCCCTGATTGAAAAATATTGGTGTACATTTTTAATTTATCTCTGAATGTACTTAGTTAGAATGACGTGTGTAAAATTTAAATTATAGTAACTGGTCTTGTGTACATAATAATATATTAGAATTCGATAAATCTAAAATCTAGTAAAAGTCTACTACATTTTATTTGATAAAACAATAATAATATTGCTAAAGTAAAATTTTAATTGTTCTGAATTCCACTTATAATAGAATTAGAATAAAACAATGTTTGTTAATCTTTGCTGATTAGTGTTTTATTAGTATTAGGAGAATATATTATTTGACATTTAAGAAAAGCACTTTGAAACAGATAGTTTGTACTAAAAGTTACTCTTATTAATTTAAAACTAATTTGCAGTGAACTTATCAATTTACTAAATTTCTAAAAAATTACTTTTTTACAAGAATATTATGATCTCTTCTCGAAAATTCTTGTCTGCAATTAAAAATCATATTTTATTTGTATTTAAAAACGATATCTCTGACACTTGGATCGTTTATTTATTCAAAATATCTAACAAATTCAAGATAAATAATTTAGAGTATAAGAATTTGAGAATGCAGTTGGAAGGGAACATTTATATTTAGTTACTTGTCGCGACTTGCGACTACGTTTTGCCGGATGTGAATTGAAAACTGATATTTTTTATTTTTTTCTTTAACACAGGTTGGGTGGTCCTGACCCTCTAGACTACATAAGCATGTACGAAAATCCAGGCTGCCCAGAACTTGGCGTTCCACCTCACTGGCACTATGTGAGGTAAGATAAAAGATATAAGGTCAACTTTCTTTTTAGTCACACACAGCTATTTATAAATGCATTGCAGAAATGAGTCATTTAAATATTATTTTCTTGCTTTCAACAAGTTTAAATCTGAAAATCTTAAGATTTTAGATTTTTAGAACATAGAATTGCTGTCTATTCATCTGTCGCATGTCCCTCAGCCTTCTGACGCCCCTCATAAATTTAAGTTTCACTTCAAACCCCGCCCCGAAATCTCAACTGTGTTTCAAAGAAGACAGAACCCATACAGGAATCTCAAGAATATAAATTCAGGCATTCTTAAGCCTTAAAGATCAAACGGATTATGTTTAATTAATTATGATGAGCAGTTCTTAGTTAATACTGAGAATCATTAAAATTATAAAGCATCCGAATTGACGGAAATCAAAATCTGTAAGCTTGCAAATTGAAAAAAAAGTTTTAAGCAGCTAAAATTGGAGGTGATTCGAAATTTAAAGCATTCCTAATGGAAAAACAATCAAAATTTTCATTTCATTTGATGAGCATTCAGATCCGGATTTGTTATAAACATTTAGGAGTCTGAACCAAACGCAGCTTTGAAGTTAATAAATGAAATCTTGTGTAAAAGTCTCAAACCAATATCAATTTGATGGCACCCGAATAGGAAAGATAAAAAAGTTTATAACATTTGTAATTTGATTTTTCTTATTTGGAGAGCTTTGAGATTTTCATTTAATCTCAATCGAAATTGAAAGCATTTACAAAAAAATTCGGAAAAATACTTTTTCTATTATTTAAGAATCAAAATAATATTACTGATAATATTTCAATTATAAAGCATTATTGCAATTGAATTTTTTCTTACTGTCGCTTCTTACCAATTTTTGAAAAATGGTTGAATTTTAATTAAATATGGCTTGTTTAGAGAAAACATTCTCTACAACTTTATTGTTTCCAATTTTGAAAGTAAATTTGTCAGTAAGAAAAAAATCAATGGAATAAACTATTGATAAAATATTTCATTTTCGTAAGTTTTAAACTTTTTTTCGTAAAAAAAATGTTTTTTCTTTCATAAGAAATGAATGATAATATTATTTTAGTTCATAAAATCATGGAAAACCTTTTTTTCAAAGACCTGATTTTTGGCACGATAACTATCTGAAGCGGATTTCATATTTCGCTTTTATTTTGTATCTGTTACTATTGATCGAAAATTTAACAAGATATTTTATCCAGAAAGGAGATTTAATAATTGTGTACTGTACATATTGTTGAAAGTTGAGATTTAAAAGTCAGCCTAAAGTATTTAGAATTTAGAGTCGAAAATTTCACGGAAAAATTGAATTTACTAAGAAGTGGGCTTTTAGTTGAATTAAGAGAAAACAGGAAGTCTGAAATTCGTCGGATTCAAGATATGTACTCTGAACTGAAGTGTATTTCAGTTTTCTTGTAAATCGTGCACGCGCCCGCCCATGTGGCGAACATATTGACAGATACGGATAGAAAAGTCTGAGATTAGTTGAGTCATTTTTTCATTCTAGGTTTATTTATTTTTGTATATTTTGCCTTATTACTGATTTGATTATTAAAATAGATTATCAAGGTGACCGCGGGTCAGGAAAAACCTGGAAATCAGGAAAAAGTCAGGGAATTTTGTTGGTCCGGAAAAGTCAGGTATTTTGAAAAAAAAATTCAAAAGCCAGGGAATTTCGGTGAGAAGCACTTCAAGTAATTGTTAATAATAATCAGTACTGCAGCACAATCCCTTTTAGTCAACTTTTGTCCTCAAATAACGTTTATAAGATAAATTCACTATAGTCACTTTTTATAATAAAAATATCACTTTAGACACTTTTCTTTCAATAAATTAACCCATGGCTTAACCACTGTTGAGTTCAGGTCTATACCTATCTCTGAAAATTCTGCAATTATTTTGGAATGTTTTAGTGTATTTTAAAAGATTCCTAAAAATGTTAACACATTTCAATAATTTAAATGGATTTCGAAAGATTTTTTAAGATAGAGTATTCTTAATTATTCTGTGTATTTTAAAAGATTTTAAGGCATTTTCAAGAGATTAACAAAATTGCAAGGGATTCCCAAGGATTTTAATGATTTTAAGGGATTTAAAAAAATGTTGATGCAGTTGTAAAAAAATTCCTAGAATTTTGAAAGATATGGAACGATTTTACAGGATCTATAAGATTTTAAAATATTTTTAAAAATTCCAAGGGATTTAATCAAGATTTCTGAGGATTTGAATGTTTATTAAGGGATTTAAATGTTCTCAAAATATTTTAATAAATTTTACCAAGAATTTATTAACAAGAATCATGAAGGTATTTCCAAAGATTTAAATTTTTCAAGATTTTAGGACATTTTAAGAGATTCCAAGGAATTTTCAGTTGATTTCAATAATTAGAAGGGATTTCAAAGAATTGTAAAGATTTTACGGTATTTTTAAAACTTCAAAGGAATTTTCTAGAGTTTTCGACTTTAGAGAATTTCAAGAAATTTTAAAAAGTTTTAAAGGATTTGAATGATTTTACAGTATCTTAAATATATTTCGACGAATTTTCAAGAGCTTGAACAAATTTCAGAAGATTGCAAAATATTTTTAACGATTTGAAATATTTGAGGGTATTTTGAAATATTCTAAGTAATTTTCAATTGATTTCAGTAATTTAATGAAATTTCAAAGAATTTGAAATATTTTATGGTATTTTAAAAGATTTCAAAGCATTTTCAAGAGCTTTAAAATATTTCAAGGTATTTCGATAGATTTCAAATGATTTGAAATATTTTAGGAATTTTTAAAAGATTCCAAGGAATTTTTAATTGATATAAATAATTTGAAGGAATTTCCAAGGAATTGATATATTTTAGAGTATTTTAAAAGATTCCAAGGATAAAAAATTATAAGGGATTTCCAAGGTTTTTAATGATTTTAAAAAATTTGTCACGCGGTTGTAATGAATTTCCTAGAATTTCGGATGATATGGAAGACTTATCTTGAATTCGTTAAAATTCTCCTGGAATCCTTATAAATTGCATCGAATTCTTTAGAATTCTTTTAAATGCAAAAGAATTATTAATGCACTTGAGTCACTTTTTGGGTTAGAAATTAGTGACTTTTTCGGTTAAAATAGTTATCTTATTCCAATAAAATTAGGTTGTGGTAGACCTGAGAATATAAATTAAAAATTTATCAATTTAAATTAAAAATGATTTTTCTCTATTTATACAAGTTCTGTATTAAAAAGTCACACGATTAGAATTTGGTCTTTAAATATTATTGGTCAGGGAAAAGAAAAAGTTAGTTAGGGAAAATCAGCGAAAGTCAGAAAATTTTGAATATGAAGTGTTTCGGCCACTCTGAGTATTAAAACGCATCTAATTCATAAATTCAATTTTTGATTTCCTGCAATGAGCATTTATATATTTTCTTTTATATCTATAAACAATAAAACATAAAAATACAGGTAGTAAAATTTAGAAATAATGTCAATATATTCCTGCTTCAGTATCTTTTCTCTTAGAATAATTTTGAGCTGGACACTTTTTAGTCACTGTTACTTTAAAGCTTAAACCCTAACGAGAGTAAGAAAATTTCTAGAAGGAAGAGGCGCGTGCCTTCGACATGCACGTCACTTTTTAAGCAGCCATGTATCTTAAACATCGAAGTAAAACAGCTGTTGTAATAGAATGTCCTATATATAGAGAGAAGGGTGCAAGGGGATAAATCTGTTAAAAGCTTTAGGGTGTGCCGGCGGAAATAGATCTCGGTACTTCCCCTTTCTTCGTTAAGTCTTCTACTTCCTTTTACTCCTAAGGTCTGCGCCATGTATGCACTTATTTATATAACGCCATTGACGGGACGTCTAGACGACGAATATAGTACTTCATGAATCATTCTTTTTCCCGCCCTTCAAAAGACAAAGCTATTCTGGTTCTTCATAAAAAAAAAATAATTCTAACTACCTGGCAGAAATTGCAAGCTGCAAATAATTTCATTGAGAAAAAATAAATATCCTTTTTGGATTTATTTTAAAGAGGGAAGCCTTGTTAAGATTTTTTATTAAATTTTTTCGTAGGAAGGCATTGAACCGATTTGTTTTACAGCTTAGGATTGTCCGATCTTCACGGAGATGGAAGGATACATCCCAAAACTGGTCCAGGTCACCCCAGTGGATATGGATTTGAATTGACTTTCCGCCTTGTTCGAGAAAGAGGAGAAACGACACCACCTACTTGGCCTGCGAATATTATGCAGCAATTAGCAAAATATGTATTTAATTCTGCAAATATGATACTTCCTGGCGATCACGTTTCATGGCACTCAGCCCTGGACAATGGAAATGGTCGTATCACACAAATCCTGATGGCCAATGATCCCCAGTTACCTCTTTCGGCTACTACTCCTCACGGAGAAGTAAGACATGAAACTCAATTAATATTCCAATTATGAAAGTCAAAACAATACAGGGCTCAGATTCACGGCTCTATTAGCTCAGCATTTACATTATTTAACACTTTTTTTTAGTGATGCCAATATTTTGAAGAAAAATGCTGCTAATCAAACTATTTTTCCCTTTCCGTTTAAAGATATTTTCGAAATTATTCGCTGATTGGCTAAAATAACATGTCTACATCTCAGGTACATAATTATATACCAGAAATAATCCCAAATGCTAGTATACCTTACCTATGAGGGTGCCCAAAAAATGTGTGATTTTGAATTTTGCAAACTATTCCCTAAATTTCTACCTTTTTGTGAAAAAATACTGCCCTAAATTTATTTTCAATTTTATAACCAAGAAAATTTGGTTCAAGGTATCATCGGGCTTAGAATACGCAAATTTTTAATTTAATTACAATTAATGGTCTGAAATGGCCCTAAACATTTTTTCCTAAAATAATATTGCACAGAATTTCTTCTAGAATAAAAAGAGAATATTCCCCATAAGAAATAAATCAAATTTACACCGGGTGACGGAACAAATCTTAAGTTCCAATATACAACAAAAATATACACTTTTTATTGTTTAAAGATTCCTATAGTACTTCTAAATATACTTTTACCTGTCATTTTATGTCTAACACCTTATTTTTAGGAATTATAAATTTTATGAAATCGATAAGCAAATCAATAAGTAAAATTGGTAAAAACTTATAAAAAATATCGTTCAAAAATAATTATATCAAATTGAAAGAATTTTAACATTAGTCAATTGATGTAATTACATTCAAGAGTATAAAATATCCAATTCGAAGCGTTCAAAATTAAAAAGACTTAGAATAGAACAATTAAAAAAAAAAGGTGCAAATTATTATTATCATCATTAGTGTTAATTTAACAATATTTAAATGTGAGTGGCTTCAAGAATAAACAATGCTAAATAAAAGAATTCATGTTTTTTTATCATCAAAAGTGTATATTTTGAAAATAGTTCAAATCAGAAGTCCTTCATAATTAATAAGAATTCAAATAAAAAATAGTTGTGTTTGGAAATTATGTTCAGTGCTTCCATTGAAGCTACTTTATTTTTAAATAACGCAAAATGTGTAGATATTCCTGGGAATTAAAAACACTACAAAATTAAATTTATCGTGTTTGGAGGAAATTTATTCATTTTATTGGAGTTACTGAAGTAGGAATTTATTTTCGGACATTTTCTTTATCTTTTGCAAATATTTCAAATCAGAGTTTAACTACCTTTGAAAAACCCTGGAAAATACCTGAAATTTGGAAATGAAAATTCTGCGGTGACCCTGATATAATAAATTGAATTAAAAAGTTTTATACAACATTTCATCAAATGGCAACAAAATATGAAAGTAGCACTTCTATAAATTAGGCTTAGAATTTACATAATCAAATCTTTTAGAAATTCAAAATACCTCCATAGATTAAATGGGCTTAACAATTATATTTTTTGTATGTTTTACATTTTATACTTACATTTCATATTATATACTTTATAATTTTATATTTACTTTCTTTCTAAAGAAATACATTTTTCGAAATTTTATGCGACTTATGTAACTTATGTGATTATTTTGAAAGCATTATAGTCTATCTGCTGCTTGTGTGTATCATATACGTATAAGTTTATTATTTCAAAAATGCCATGCCACTATTTTGCTACTTTTTCTCAAAATCTCCGAAATAAGTCCCAGCCTTGCACAATAATGTAAAGTCTAATATCTAATTTTTAAATTTCAGGTCACTTTTATACAACTTGTCGGTGTGACTTCGGAGGAGTTGCAAGCAGCTCAACACTGGAACGGAATAGGCATGATTAATCTTTTAAAAACGGCGAGAGGATGTGGACCTTGGCTCGTAACGGATATGAAGCGAACTCTTTCTATAATGAACGAGGATCCATCCGTCGCAGAAAAAATTCAAAGCGGCATCGAACGGCAAGGATCGAATCTAAGTGGAGTTTCTGCAAAATGCTGGTAAGTACTCAAATAATTAAAATATTTTCTACACTGAACCCGGATAGCACAGAAGTTTCTCTGAACATGCCTTCAGGGAAACTTTTGTGCTATCCTTGAATAGACAGTAAATAATCTTTTATCTCAGGTGGGTCCAGATTTCTGGCGACAAAAGTACAGAGAAGTACAGGGAAAGAAGAGAAGACTCTGATGACGAGGACGACATGAAACCTGCCATCAAATCGGAAAGATTATCTCCCTCTGAAAATGCAAACGTTGTGGAAGAAAATGGTGACAGGGTTCTGCCAGGAATTCATTTGACTTTCAATTTGGAAGCGGGAAGTTTGTTGCCGCTGGCGATAAAGTAATTATATTTTTTTAGGATAAAAGAATGTATTTTTAATAGAAAACAAATTTGTTGTCTCGCGCAATTTTGAAAGTAAACGATAAAATTAATATTGATACAAAAATTTTTGTATTTCATAGTATTTATTTTCGAAAATTATATGAAAGAAAAGCATACAATATTTTTGATAATTCATAAAAATTGATATCCTAACTTCAGAATTAATATAATATTTTTCTACAATATATAGACAAACTGTTGAATTCTTGTTGAAAAATAGCAATTTCCGAGAAAATTTCCGGTGACAAACGCTAGCTAACGTACAGTTGTATACAACTTTTTAATCTTCTTTGAAATCTAATGATTTTTGACCAAAAATACCGACTTCAGGTTTCTAACACCAAAATAACATAAAGTTGTTAAAAAGTTGTGAATCTTCTTTGAAATATAATTTTTGTAATTAAAAATACCAACTTCCAACTAAACATACTAACACAATCCGAAATTGTTCAAGCCTGTAAAATGTTAATATTTTAAACAAAAACCGTTGGATTTAACTCTATAATGATTCATTGATTAAAAATACGAATTTCAGGTCAAAGACACCAACATAACCTAAATTTGTTGTAAAATTGTAAATATTCTTCGAAATCGAATAATTTTTTATTAAAAATACCAATAATTTCGACAAAAAGTACTAACATAACAGAAAAAATTTCATAATTGTACATTTTTTTCGAAACCTAATGTTTTTTGTTTAAGATAACCAATTTCTTATGAATAATGTTAATAGAACCTGAAACTGTTCAAAAATTGCGAACCTTGTTCGAACTATAATGATTTTGGTTTTAAAATATCAATTTTTGGTGTAAAACGCTAACACAACCTAAACATCAATTATTACTATTTAATCTGGCGAGGAAAGTTTTTATGTTTCGAAACGTCATATGATAATTTTCAATACTTTTAATCTGGTTTATCATCACATAATAAAAAAAAAACAGTTTTCTGGATGTTTTCATTGACTCTTGTCACCACATTCATCTATAACCTAAGATTGTTAAAATATTTGAATGTTTCTTGAAATATAATTTTTTTACGCTCTGATTCTAAGTCTTGTTCGAACGATAATGATTTTTGTTTTAAGATACCAGTTTTAAATGTAAAACAGCAACGTAACATAAAATTTTTCCAAAATTATGAACCTGTAAATAATTAATTAATTTTTGTTTAAAAAACGAGAAGCGATAAAAAACACTAAAATTGTTCAAAATGAGGAATCTTGATGATTTTAATGTAGAAATGCTAATTTCCGGTGAAAAAAACTAACGCGACCTACAATTTTTAGACATTTTAAGTTTTCTTCGAAATTTTTTTATTTTATATTGAAAAACTTGTAAAAAATACTAACTTCCAGCGAGAAGCACTGACGACTAACTAAGATTTAATTTAACCCCTTCAAGAATATTAAAAAGCAAAAATGTTTCTCATCTTCATAAACTTTTCTATGATTTTTCTTACCAAAAGGATTGTGGATTTAATTTTCACAATTTCAAATTTTATATATGAAACAATTTCAAGTAATAAAAATCCAATCAGGTTTTCAACAACAATGATTGAAAGATTTTCGAGACATTGTTACACGCCTTTTTTTTAGATAGGATCTTGACTTTAGTTTTAATTCGATTTAATTGTACTTCGAAATTTTTCAGAGGTCGCGTAATGCATGGTCACCACTTCACCTTCAAGTCTATTTTGTCACACACTGCAATCACGATGGTCGCACCAGCCGTTACAGGAACTTTTGTCACAAGAGAAAAACCCTACGTGCTTCAAGGACCTTGGTTGCAGGTCTTGTTACCTGAAAATTTAGCAGAAAAAATGGCGTGCGAGTTCGAAATACTAAATACGCCTTCTCAAGTGAGTTTCCTTCTTATTAACTTCAAACAATTGAAAATTAATCAATCCTATTTTTATGTTTTAATTAAACGCCTTTGAAATTGTTTACAGGTGCAGCTACCAAAAACATTTTCCTGGCCTGAACACAACCTCGTAATCACGGTAGTTAACGACTAAGGATAAACTTAACCCGCAATCATCAATCATCCATCAATTTAGAAATCGTGTAAGTTTTTCTCGTTAACCTTTACTTATAAGGCGAGTGAATCTTCCACAATTTTGTATGTATTAATTTTGTACTACATATAGAATTATATATATATATATATATATATATATATATATATATATATAAATTCAGGAATCTTCAGTAAAACCAATTTCTACTGGAGGTACCATATATCGCGAGATTAGGTAGCTAATTTTTTTTTTTTTAATTTACGTAGTAAAACAGGGTGAATACTGATTCCTCGTGCAGCTATGTCTACTTCAGTCTTCTTATTTTAAGTTAAAGTACGAAAAAATGTAGGTAACTTATTCTTTAATCGATTGCAAGTTAGAAACTTGTCTTCTAACAGCAAGATTGATAATGCAACAACGAAAATGTTGAAACAGTCAAGCTTCGTTACGAATCAACTTTTCAAGGTTCATATATTTTTTATGAATATTGAATATTTGGTAATATTTTTGAGAAAGTAAATGAAAATTTGATCCGTAATGAGGGTAATTATTTAATTCTGTATATAATAGGCGTAAGCTAAATTGCGTATTTATATTTGATATTCTTCTTTACACCTTGTTATAAATAAATGAATAAACGTTTTATATCAGTTTTAGATTTTTTCTAGAATAGAATTGGTTAAATAATATAATTTACTAGAAAATAATGCAAGAGTCGTAAAAATGAAAAGACGAGCATGAAACTTTCACAAAACAGTTTTAAATACAAAAGACGTTTTACATCAGACGGAGACATGTTTCACAGAACTTGTTTGCTAATTAAAGCTCTTGAGTTTCGTTGGAATGAGGGCTGAAAGAGAATTTAAATTTAGATCGTTCTTTTAAATTTACTTTCATTTTGATTCTTCAATGTATCCTATTTTAGAATTTCATAAAACGCAGCCGTATTCAAAGTTTTTTAAATATCTATATTTGAAAAAATCGAATTAAAATTAGTAAATATCCAGAATAGAAATAAAGGTCTTTCATGACAAAAATTTGATAAATATACAAAACCTGATTTTTAATGATTTTTTTGATGAACAAGCGCTTTCAGCACTTTGCTCAAATTTGTTATATAAGGTAAACGTACCAGTAATCGTGATGCAAATTTTCTTGCTTTTCATTTAATTTTAATGAATGTATTTTCTATTATAAAATTCTAAAAATAAGTGGATTTTATCATTAAATGTTACTTTTAACTTATTTTTTAACAATATATTCAAATTATAACTAAGTTTCACGATTACTCGGACCGTCACGATTACTGGGACATTCATCTTAAATAAAGAAATAAAAAAACGGATTTATTGTTCAGAAATAAAAAGTATTCTTTGGAATTATAAGAAAAAAATAAAAGTGAGAACAAAAATGCATTGAACAAAATAGTGTTACTAAACTAAAAGATTCACTTTTCAACATATTATTTTTTGCAGAAGGCACGGCGAGGCTGAAGCAAATTGTGTTTGTAAGGTCCTTTCTATGGGATTTTGCGATTGATTATGGTAGTCTGTTAACCTGTCGAGCCGTTTTTGAAAAAAAAAAACAATTATTAGGTTTAATACTGAAAGCAGTAATTCGAAAAAATCTAAAAACTTCGCAGTTTTCACTAAAAATAATTTTGTACTGAAAATTATACATTTGACCAATATGTGAAACTTCAATGTGCGCTTTTATTTATGAACTTATTTAATTCCATAAGAAAATATTTTTTTATACAATAGCTAATAATTAATTATACTTTATGACAGTTTTTATTTTTTGTATTGGTCTTATAACATTATTTTGAAAATATTGATTAATTTTTAGTTGGGAAATAGTATATATATTGTGCCTCTAGTGGGAGAAGTTGGCGATTCTAGACGAGTGTGAAGTCTGCCGCGCGAGACTGACCACTGTGACGTCAACAGTTGAGGAATCGGCAACTTCGTCGTCTCGAGAGGAGCCTCCAAAGATGGTACTCTTACAAATACAAGTAATTAATAAAGTGCATGATATGTATGTATGGATGGAATGTTTATTTGTTATTGTCGTTTTTAACATAATTTTTCTATCGAAAGTTTGAAAAAAATGAAGAAAAATGCCTGTTTGAAAAATAATAAGCACAATTTACCACGATTTTCATTGCAGTTTACTGCATTCTTCTTCATTTTGTCAAACTTTCGATATTAAAATTATAATAAAAATGACAATAACAAATAAACGTCCCAGCTGTTTATAAATATCATGTACTATATTAGCTATTGTATTGAAGAAAATATTTTCTATTTAATTAAAACATTTTTTTATTAGAATTCGAAAATTCTATCTGAAAATAATTTCATGAATTTAATACCTTGTGCACACATTTTTTGAGTTTAAAAATATATAATTTGTACTTTTTAAAAATTTCTAGTAAAAATTATGTTTTTAGATTTTTTCGTAATTACTTACGTATTTTAAAAATATCCGTGGAGTATACAGAAGCAAAAAGGAGCGTCCATTGATCACGTTAGACTTTTTCAGGGGAGGGGGCCCGAAAAATCTTATGAATCCTTACTGGCGGGGAGGGGGGGGTCCAAAGGATGTCTTCATTAAGTTACCTCTTTCTAATTATTTTTGTTGAATATTCTAATTAAAATCTGTTTCGTCCGCTTGAAATCTTTAAAATCCTCATGAATC
>CAKNYM010053065.1:984700-1006862 GCA_932195095.1 Andricus curvator | reverse complement strand
GTGCAGGATTATAGAGTGTTCCTTTGATAAATGTATCGTGTGAGTTACCTGGTTTTTGCGCCGCAGTCTTCGTTTTGGGATGAAGCAATTACAGACTTCAGTATAGCGTGAGATGATTACGAGAACGCTTATAGGCTCCCAGCCCTCGCTTCGCTCGAGGTTGCTAAAAAATCAGGATTCGTTTACACGAAAATCCAATATACGTTGTGAAGACTTTAAACTCAAAATGAGTTTGAATTTTTCACAACCTTGAATCCTACTTAGATAAGTATCAGTACAATTCATTGCATTAAATACATTATATGCCCAAAGAAATAAAATAACTTCAGAACCTTTCAAATTTTATTCAACGAAAATAAGTTAATATCTAGATATTCTACTTTTATTTTAATATTTTCATGATTTTGAAATTGCTGGAGGTTTGAAATTCAAAAATTACTCTAATCTTTGTTAATTATCAATATTCTTCTGTGGGTTATAAGTATTTAGGTTATTTGTTCATATAAATACAGGAGGGTGGCTACTCGATGGGGAAATCAGGAATTTTTTAGACCGTGAAATGATAGAGCTTTTATTTTTTGACTAGGAATTTTACTACATTTTAGAAGAAAAATCTATCCAATTACTTGAAATATCACAAACATAGCACATGATATAAGGCAATTTCAAATACATTAAATTTCCAAAATTTAACTTAACTTTTTAACTAAGTTAACATTTTCAATGATGAAATCATTCAGTTTACGATCCGTATTTCTAAAAATTTTTACGATACAAATTTTACCTACATTTTTTAACTTAAAAAATTTAAAAATTTGAAGGATAATTTGATAATTTTTTATGAAAAACGTTTTGAAATTGTGCAACTGTAAATATAAATTAATTAATTATTTTACAAAATTAATCGCAGTTCGAATATTCAAAATTGAACAAAAATTGTTTTTATGAGACGATTCTGAATCTGTTCAAAATTAAACAATTTACAGATTTTCACTTTGAAAATTGAAGTAAAATAAATTTAAACGTCCGATTGAAAATTTATAAACTATTTAAATTTTTTAAATAATTTCAAATTATCCGATTCATAATTAAACACTTTTATTCAATTTTCAATCCAATTCAAATATTGTACCAGTCCAAAATAGTCCATTTTTAACTCATTCAATTTGACATTTTCTGATTAAAACAAAATTTTTTAAATATTCAGCCATATTTGACTGTTCAAACCAAATAATTCGACGCTGAATTATTTGAAATAGAAAGCCTTGTTGATTCGTTGAAATTTCAAAACAATGAAAAAGTTTTCTTAAGATTCCTGAGAATATAAAATTATTTTTTATTTAAAAAAATTAATTTTAAGAGACTATTAAAAAATTTTAGGAAAAATTCTAATCATTTTAAAAGATACATGAAAGTTCTGAAAAAATTTAATTTGTAATTCAAAATTTGAAAAGATTTCAACAAATTTTAAACAAAACGTAGGTTTTTGAAGATTTGAAATAACATCTTGAAGCTTCTAAAGGATTTTGAAAGGTTTCAAAATATTAAACAAATTTTCTTAAGATTCCTAGACAATTTTTTTATGATTGTTTATTTTGAAAAATTAATTTTAAGAGAATATTTAGAAAGACTTCAAGAGATTTCCGAAATTGTCGAAAAAGAATCTTAAAAAAAAATTAGAAAAAATTCGATTCATTTTGAAAGATATTTAAAAGTTCTGAAAATATTGAAAAATATTTCAACAAATTTATAACAAAATGTACATTTTTGATGATTTTGCAATAAATTTGTTAAGCTTTTTAAGGATTTTGAGAGCTAATAAGATATTTAAAGAATCTTCTTAAGATTCCTGGCAAAACAAATGACTTTTTATTTTGAAAAATTAATTTTAAGAGAATGTTTCAAAACTTTTCAAAAAATTTGTGAAATTGTCAAAAAATAATCTGGAAGATTTTGATGTAATTTTATTATTATTTTGCTGGATTTGTAAACAAATTTTAGGAAAAATTCAAATAATTTCCAAAGGTATTTAAAAGTTCTTAAAAATGTCAAAAATAATAAAATAATTGAAAATATTTCAACAAATTTAAAACAAATTGTAGATTTTTGATGAATTCGAACTAAAATTTTGAAGGTTTTTGAGAGTTATCAAGATATTTTGAAAAATTTCTTAAGATTCCTGATAAAATTTAAAATGATTTTTAATATTGAAAAATTAATTTTAAGAGAATATTTTAAAAGATTTCAAAACTTTTCAAAAGATTTTCGCAATTGTAAAAAAAAAATCTGGAAGATTTTAAGTTTTTTTTTTATTTTGCAGGATTTAAAAAAAATGTTATGAAAAATGTCAATAATGTTATAAGATATTTAAAATTTCTGAAATTTTGTTTTATTATTTAAAATTTGAAAAGATGAAAACGGAATTTCTTAGATTCCTGAGAAAATTTGAAATAATTTTTATTTTGAAAGATTAATTTTAAGGGAATATTTAAAAAGATTTCAAAATTTGCAGTTCAGTTTTGATGATTTCAAATTTAAAAAATTCAGCTCTAAAAATTTTTAATTCAAATTACCGTGGAGTTGTTTTCCTTGATTCAGTCACCCTAGCCTAACATACTACAAAAGATGATTTTTTTTTGCGCTGAAAAAGTTAAATGAAAAATCTAAAAACCTTATTGAAAATGCTGAACATTATTTTGACTGCTCCGATCCAAAGTAGAACGACGATGCATGCTGATGCAAAATCCTCCACATCGTCGCATGTGATGCTGCCAATAACATTGACAATGCCCTGAAAGACATTCGCAAATGTGTGCATCGCTTCGATGCAGAGATCTCGAAAAAAACAGACCACCTGAAATATTAGGTTCATCAGGACAATTATCAGCTCCAGTGTCCGTGTGAAGAATTCCAGTAAGATGTCCATAAATAGTTCGAGGGTGTCCCAGAACCAGCATATGATCCCCGTGACAAAATCCGAAAATTGATCGAAGACATTGTATATGCTACTGACGCTACCTCGCATACTGACGAGGTTCTCCCTTTGCTGAACAATTTTCCCCCGCGCCCCTTTTCGGATCGGACCGACCGAACAGAAATTTTGGATCAAATTCGGCAAATATTGCACGGCGAAGAATTTGTAATCATTTTAGGATGACAGTTATCACGTTCTGGGTGAATTGAGACGAGGCAATTTTCGAGAAACAATCGATTTCGAATATTCGATTTTTTTACTTGATCTCAAATTTTGCGGAAATTGTAAATTAGAGTTATTGCAGGTGTGCAGTGGTTTGTTCAAATTTTCAAAATTCGAATATTTGAATAAATCGAATTTCGAAGATTCGACTTGACTTTTGGATCCCTTTTTCTCCCAAAGAAGGAGTAATTTTTAGTTAACATTTTTTAGCAATCCAAGCACATCAAGCCAATGTTCCAAGTGTGTCTTAATTTTTATTAAAGATTCGAGTAAACGACTACCCACCTCTATTTTAAATGTTTGATGTATTAAACAATTTCGTGTAATTAAAATTTTTTGAATAACTAGCCTGTGCAAAAAAAAATAGTTTTTCATCAGCTTCTCAAAATTAAAAATGTTTAGTTTTCCATTGTTTGAAATGAACAAAATTAAACCAGTTTTAATTGCAGATTCTATATTACTACTTTATTTTAAATTTAAAATATATACAATTAAAATATTTTTTCTATTAGGCATTTAAAATTCCGTCACCGACGGGTGACATGATCAGGATTGGCTTGCCAATGAAATATGTTTTTGTACGTGGAAAATAAGGAGACATATATTTTTTTAAATAAACATAGCTACATTTTTACATTTTTGACGATTGTTTTTTTAATTTTAAGCGACGATTTTACTTTAATCCTTTAAATTACATTTTTTCCTTAAATCCAAAATTTTTGCAAATTCGTTTTCTTTTTTTTTTGTCGCTGAATTCGAATTTGAAGTCAAAATCTTTGATTTCAAAAAATTCAAGATTGCGGATCCAAAATGGCGGAAAAAACTGTAAAAATGGTCACATTATGTTTGATAGTGGTTTACAAAAAAAAAACAGCATAGCATAGCGAAAAATTCTGAAAGACCTTCGAATATAAATATTTAGATCCAGATGTTTCAATACCGAAGGTTCAGAATCTATGAAGCGAAATTATATAAAAAATTCATCGTGGTGCACAGTGATACAATATATAATGCGGAGCTTTAAAAATTGAACAAATTCAATTTTAATGTAGTTATGCGGGAAAATAGGTCTCGGAAAAAGGAATTTAATTTTACTTTCAAGAATCACAAAATTATTATTGATGGTGTTGTTGAAGAGAGATAAGATTATTTTTCATGAAAAATATTTCAAACCTACACAAATTACTTATTGAATAACTTTTATTTATAACTGAACCTTTTTTTCTTATAACTTCCTATCAAATTTAAAAAAATAGATGTTCATTCAATGATAGCTAGATGATTTATCGAAAAAAAAGATTCTCTACAACTTTGCCGCATCCACTTTTTGCTAATTAATTTCTAAGGCCTGAAATAACCAGTAAAGAATTTCAAAAAGAAAAAATATTCAAGAAATTAAAAAATTATGACTTTCCCGCACGACAGCTATTGTAAGTAGAGAATGATCAAAATGTTTTGAACAGATGAACAATTTCAAATTTGAAGCTTTCAAAATTGAAAAATTTATTTACTGTCATTATAGGTTAAATAATTGAAAATCCTTCAATATTATTGAATATTAAATTTACAACAATTTCAAGGAACGGAAAGTCTTTCAAATTAATAGTAACTTATTAGGTATTTGTCCTAATAAATAGTATTAGTCCTCGTAAAATAGAATTATTATACAAAATTATATAGAATTTAAATAAATTATATTAGTTAAAAAAAGGTTTTATTGCATTTAAATGGTTAAGAATACCTCGTAGAACCAGTCACTGTTATTCAAACTGAAAAGTGCGAGCCATATGATTGTAAAAATAAGAGCAGCATAAAGATCTCCGACATCGTTGTAATTTTCTGCCTGAAAAACGAGTTTGAAGATTTCGCTGCCGAGCCTCGCAAATAGACTGTAAATATAATCTAAAAATTCGTGAATTGAGGTTGACATGATGGAGATTTTTTTATCAGAGTTGGAAGGATTTTCTGAACGAAACTCATTATTTTCGTCTAAGGCAGTGGAAGAGAGGATGTCGCCTATTTTATGCGAGGTGCAAATTATTCTGGGAATATTTAAAAACTAGAATTTTAGTGGTCAGATTCAAAACTTATTCAGCAATAATTATGTGCAACTTGAAAAATTTGAAAAATGTGTCGTTGACAGCCATGATAGCCATTACATTAAAATATTGAAACATTGCGTGAAGTTCACGTTGGAACTTCGATTTGCACATTATTTCAAACTAGTAGCAAATCCCTGGATTTTTATATCTTCACATAATTTCACATGAGTTTTTCAAATTTTTGAAACAATACTGAATAATTTCGAATTGAAAGTTATTATGAAATTGCATATTATTTATAATTTTTCTCCATTTCCCGCAGTGAAAACGAAAAAGTGATGGTAAGTCAGGAAATCCTGTGGGAAACGACCGCCGGTTTCGCCACCCTATAGATTCGCGCCTGATTGAAAGCGCTTGAAATTTAAAAAATAGGTATATATTGAACGTTTTTGAATTGAAAACGTTCCAAATCAAACAATTCTGGACTAGGTAAATTTTTTTAGAAAGGACAATATTTGGAACGGAATGAAAAGGAGTTGAACTTGTATCATTTCGAAATAAAAGCGTTTAAAATTGAATAATTTGAAATTAAAATTGTGTTTGGAATTGATAAATTCTAAATCAGAATCTCCTAAAAATTAAAAAATGTAGACTAAAAATGTTCAAAATTTGACGCTTTCATTAGAAAAGAAATTGTATCATTTCTAATTCAAAGCTTTCAAAATTGAATAATTTGAGATTCGAATTTAGAAAACAAGATCATTTAAAATCCAAGTATAATTTCTCATTAAAAGCGTTCCAAATTGAAAACTTTTTAATATAAATAATTTTGAATTCAAAACTATTAAAATTTGACAATTTGAAGTTGGAAACTAAAATGTATGTTTTAAAATCAAAGCTTCTGAAATTCGAAAATTTAAAATATTTATTTTATAAAAAAAATATAACTTAGCATTGAAATTGATTAGAAATTTTTTTATAAGATCAAAAACTAAATTCATCGTCATTTTCACAGTTAAGAAATGGAAAAATGGTGTATTATGAAACCTTCCAAATTTTATTCTTCTAAAAAAACGTTTAAAATAAACAATTTTTAAATTGGAAACAGTAAAAATTGAAAAATTAAAAGTTATGAAACGGATACCTTTTTAATTGAGCGTTCAACACGAAAATTCAGACTCTTAAATTGTAATCATTCAAAATTGAATAAAGTATTCAATTACTGAGGTAACATTTTCAGATAGTTGTATTCTTATCCATTTTGGTTTTAAACAACATAATTTTTAAGTTTTTAATTTGAAATCGTTTAATTTTTAACACTTCATTTAGAATTATTATTTATTCTTGAAATCTTCCTATCAAATATTTTTCAATTTTAAATCATTCATTTTCTTAAATGTTTAACTAAAAATTGGAAAATTTAAAGATATTACGTTGAAAATTAAAAAAATAATACAAATCAAAATAGCAGTGAATCAGATTTTTGAAATTGCACAATTTTAACCCTATCAATTTCGAAATTCTTTTTATTTTTCAAGTTCAGGTTGAAATTTCAAAATTTTGGAACATTTTCAAATAAGAAATAATTCACTTTTCAATTGTTAACAAATAAAAAATCCTTTAACAGAAACTTGTACAAATATCAAGTCTTTCAATTCGATATTCTACGATTTCGAAAAATTGGAAAACCCAGGCAATTTTCTACGTGTAAAATTGAAATCAAACAATTCAGAATATTTTAATCTAAAATTATTAGATTTAAAACCGAATGAAATAGAAACCAAAGAATGGGGTTGTTGCATATTTTCAAATAATTTTTTTTCCTAGTAAAATTAAAAGAACACCAAAAAAATAATGTAACTACAAAAGGAAACTTTTTTTAAGTCAAGTTTAAATATTTTTTTTAATGTTTAAAAAGTATATTTTTTGAATTTTTGCGGGAAGTACTTTGCAGGAAGTACTTCATTCTGATTAGCGTAGTTGTCCGGTTGGTGATGGAATATAATATGGCCGCTAGCGACTGAATGGGTAAACAGCGTAAACCGCGTAAACAGTAAACATAACCTATAGTAAAAGATATTCAAATTGAGGTTATTTTTGGAAACATTTCATTCTCACGCACTTGAATGGTATTATTCATTACTATCTTTTTTAAGGTTTTATATTTTAAGCAAAATTGCATTGCTTTTCGACAATTATAAGTAAATAAATATCTCTGTTAGAAATTGTAAATTGAATTTTCGCCAGCTGTCTGCTAGATACTTCGTTAGTCAATAGATCATTTCTGATTGGTTACGCGCTTTTTGGGAAGTGACGTTTCAAGGTCACAGAGCTTTTGAATAGGGATTTCAACACTTTTCTTAAACATTTTTTTTCTCCACAATGAAGTTTTCAAATTTTTTTATAAATGCACCAAAATGTTCAGAATGTTATTTAGTATTTAAAAAATATATTACCTAAAATTCATGCAACGACCCCATTTAGAGTATTTAAATCTAAAATTATTAAATATAAAACTGACTATCAAGGCTTCAATATCAAATTTGGCAATTTGGTCAGATTTTATAGTGAAATTGTCTTGACATTTTTAATATTCGAGTTTGAAACTGATATAGATTTTGAAAGATTCCAATGCAAAATTGTCGAATCATCAAGGCTGTAAATTATTAATAATTGTACTATACTAGGACTCAAATTCTCAATTTATATCTAAAATATTTCTGGACGGGCTGTAAAAAAAATTTCTGGTAATTTCCCGGTTACCAAACATTTTTACAGGTCAATAATTATTATTAAACAATTAAAAACTTTGTTTAAAAATTAAAACATTCTCAACTAAGGATCTTGAAACTAAGTCTTTAAATATTATTAAGCTTCAAATTGTGCTTCATGATTTTTAAAATAAAAAACACCTGAACACCGAATGAATGAATCGTAGATTATTATATAAAATAAATAATAATCTTTTTCTTATAACTTAGGAGGAATGTTTTGTTCAAAACTTTTAAGCTGTATAACGTAATAAAGTTTTATTTACTCAACAAAATCGTATATAACAACAGTTTGAAACACTAATAACAGTAATATATAATTGTAACAGATATTGGTCTAAAATGTCTAAAAAATGCTTTTTTCGTCGTAAAAATGAGCACATTCGACGGTGAAGAAAAGTGTAATTTGTACCAACATATTCTATAAAAAATTGAATTGTCGCAATTTCATACCTAAACTTCAGTAGAAAATTTAAACAATAAGTAAGAATTTAAATTTCAGTTTAACCAACAACAAAATTATAGTATATGATTAACAGTTTGATTTGGTGTTTCATCTGAAGGGTTATAAACTAAACCTAATTCAGAATTGAAAAGTATTTCATTAAAAAACAGCATACGAAAAGTAGGATTGTAGGCGCCGAATTTAGATCAGATAAATTACATGCATCAGCATCACTGCATGATTGAACACAACCCCTAACATACCTAAAAAAATGATATAATTAGACACAGGGCAATATGGATTTAATTACATAATCGATAGGGTTTCAAATATAAAGCTTACTTATTATCGAAGTAAAAGCCCCCACAGTGAGACATTCGTATCAATTCAGAATCTGTTGTTAAAGTTCCACTATCTAAAGCACAGCTTCTTATTGTTAAAGATTCTCCAGATTCATCTGCAATATTTAAAAATATGCCAAATTACGAAAAAGAAATGACAAATATACTGCATTTTTTTTAATGCTCGTTAATCGAGTTTCAGAGAGGATTAAAAAATGGCGTAATATTTTGTACTTGGGAATCGACGACCTAAATTTCTTAAAAATATACACTGGAACCTGGATTTGTGCACGGTTTCGGGCATAGCCTTCGACACAAATCCAGGGACTCCGAACGTAAGCAGGCAAGGCCGCATGAACTATTTCTGTTCGATTTGGACGCATGGCGCAACCTGACGCAATTAACGCAGTGACAGTGCGAACCTCAAGCTGTTTGTCACGCTTGACTGAGCACTGTCTCTCTCTTTCGGTCCCGCGCTCTCCGCATCACCAAAATGGGGTGGCCATCAATTTTAGGAATGCACAAATCCAGTTTACGGAAATCCGGGTTCCAGTGTAATACGAATTTTCTAATTTACTCTGTAGAGTGTAGTGAATGCGAGGGCTCACCGTAAATTCCTGCTATTTTAACACAAGCAGTTGCAGGAAAAAGACCATCTCGGTTTTTACGACCTCCTAAGCAAGGCGATTCCAGAAACTCCAGACTTCCATTATTATGAAATGGGTCGTCGCAGGCTTTATTATCTCCTCCGATTGAAACACATTTGAAACAGTCTAATGCTTCGCCTATTCAAGGAGTAATTCAAGTGCTTTTATACAAATTTTTTAAAAGCGGCTTTGATTACATTATACGGCAACTTTTTAATTAATTAACTAGGATAGAAAATTACTTGTTGGTAACATTCTTTGATTAAATTTGGCCAATTACACATTTTACAGAATTCACAGCCCAAAATGCTCTCCAGACAGGGAAAATAGGGTGAGTATTCACGAAAATATGGGAATAAATTCTTTAAAATTAAATTGATGTAGGTCCCATATTCCTCAGATTCAAAGTCGAAAAATGTTGCATTTTCAACAAAAAAAGATGAATTTTCTACGAAAATAGTAAAGAGATGAATTTTCAACCAAAAAAGACGAATTTTCATTACTTTCAAAGACGAAAACATATGTTTTCAACACAAATTTTATTATCTGTCAAGAAAGATGAATTTTGAATCAAATGGTTGAATTTTCAACAAAACGGTTGCATTTATAACCAAATAGGTTTATCTTTTAGGTTTATCTTTTAGTCAAGAAATAAAATAAGTTTAACCAAATGGTTGAATTTTCAACCCAAAAAGATGAATTTTCTACAAAACAGTTGAATTTTCAACATGAAAATATTAATTTCAACACAAAAATATGAATTTTCTACCAAGAAGATTAATTTTGCACCAAAAAAGAAGAATTTTCAACAAAATACATGAATTTTCAACCAAATAGTTGAATTTTTAATTAAAAGAGATCAATTTTTAACTAAAAATAGAATAATTAAATTTTCAGATAAAAAAATAATTTTCATCCAAAAAGAAAACGAATTTTCGACAAAATAGTTGAATTTTCTACCAAAACGGACGAATTAAAAAAACAGTTGAATTTTCAACTCGAAAATATGAATTTAAACCAAAAACTCTTCTTTTCAACCAAATATGTAGTTGAATTTTCAACCCAAAAAGATGAATTTTCAACCAAAAAGATTAATATTCTACCAAAAACGGCGAATTTTCAACAAAATACATGATTTTTCAACTAAAAGAGATCAATTGTCAACCAAAAATGGAATAGTTCAATTTTCAGTTTAAAAAATAATGTTCAACTAATCAGATGAATTATTAAGCAAAGAAATGAATTTTTGAGAAAGTACTTGAACCAAAAGAATAATAATTTTTAACCAAAAAAAATCGCATTTAAAAAAAAGTTCAAATTCCATCAAAAGGATGCATCTTCAATCAAAAAATTAATTCCTTACAAAGCAGTTCATCTGTCAACCAAAAAGTATGATTTTTTAACCAAATAGTTGAATTTACAAAAGAAATAATTAAATTTTCGTCCAAAGGAAATAGATTATGAACAAAAATATAATAGTAGACTTTTCAGCTTAAAAAAAAAACTTTTAATAAAAAAACATGATTTTTCTAACAAAAGTATTGAATTATTTGTGACCCGAAAAAAATTACTTTTAAAGAAAATAGTTGAATTTTCAACAAAATAATTAAATTTTCAACCAAAAGAGATGAATTCGGAACCAAAAATATTATACAGACTTTCCAATTGGTCATTCACAAAATAGGTGATAAAAATGGAAAAAGCATCACGATGATAACTAAAAATAGAACTGTTAATCAAAAGAGATGAATTCTGAACCAAAAATGTAATAGTAGACTTTCTAATTAAAAAGAATTAGCTTTCAACCAAAAATGGTTCCATTTTTTAATTGGGCTTATTAAAGGGGAAGTTTCTGCAGAAAAGAGAAAAGAAGGAATTTTAAAAAAGGGGCGAAAAGGAGAATAGGGGAAAGTGTGTGAAGTCTGATTTTAAGAATTGAACAAACTCACCTTTCTGGCTGATTTCGAACAGAATTAACATAAAAATCCACCGTCTACAAATTCCATAAAAAGAATTCTTCATCTCGTAATTATTAATTCAATTTTCGGTTTTGGTATCACGGTTTGAATGAACACAATTTGGAAGTTGTTGCATATATTTAGATATTCAAAGTTTTTGGATAAATTATACATTTTCCGAAGGAACTCATGACACCGAACTAATCAAGGGAAGAGAGCACTTTTGTGATTCGTTGAGTGAGTCCGTCGACGTACACTCGTACAGTATTACGATTTACGTCGTTTCGACGGGGTGTTGTGATTGTTTGTAACCAAGGAAACTATACTCCACGACCTACGACAATTAGAGGAAAAGTTTACCTAACAATATGTGAAAGTAGAACATCCTCAGAAAAAGTTGCCCTGAAGTGAACAGGATTTAGTGTACTACTTTTATTTTTTACTTAAAGAAACTGATTAAAATTTAAATTAAATTTAAAGAAAGTGATTAAATAATAAGTTTAAATATTTTGTAATGTTTATAAAAAAGTTCACCATTTAAACTTTTTGCGAGAAAATGAAGCATTGCTGATTGGCTGTGACACCGGAAGTAGTGTTCAGCGAACCAACGTTTCAAGCAATTCAGCCAGGATTGGTTGAAACGCTGTTTTCCAGATGTGACGTATCATTGTAACAGAATTGTTTGAATATAAAGTTGTTTGATATTTCTTTTTAAATTTGAAATATTTTGTTCTCATAAATGAAGTATTCAACAACAATGTTTAATATACTAGAAATGTTAGAATGTTATCCAGTATTTGAAAAATATATTAGATATCTAAAATTCATGCAACTACCCCATTTAAAAAAAATTAGAGCATTTTTCCGAAGTTATTAAAATCTGCGCAGAATATATGTAATTTAACTATTAAGAAAGTGCATGGCAGACATTTACTTTGGCAGTTTTAAAGGCTGAAGATTGTAGAGACTGTAAGCTAATTTTTTTTTAATTTGCTTAATAATTTATACCGTTTTGTCGTAGAACTTGAAATAGTAAAATTAAACTTTTTGAAAATTTATATAGGGATTTTATGTTTAACTCCGTTAAACTGAAAAAATCAAAATGTTTACAGAAACACCCGTTACATAGGGATTAGAATCGCGTGATGCTGATTGGCACATAAAAAAATAAAGAACAAAACTCACCTCGCATGCTAATGGCACGCAGTGTCGGATTAACGAATTTGGGGCCCCTAGCCTAGGGCCCTAGGTCATGAATCTCTGTGCGACCCCCTCCCCCCATTTTATACAAATTTTAAAGAGAAACCGTTAGTATGAAATTATTTTAAAATAAATAATAGATAAATTGAAGTAGTTTACAAAAATATACGTATATTTTATTAACAATAATCATAATTATATATTAGTAATTACATAAATATGCTACTTCAATTGCGTTTTCTGGCCTTTAGTTGTGCAAATATTTGTATTATTTCGTTGTAATTGATTGAATTTACAAGCTATGCGTTCGCTGAGAAGAAAGCTAATGCAGATAGGCTTTCGTCGCTAAATGAATTTCTTAAATAATTCCTCACCCGCTTTTTTTATTATTATACCATTAAGCCCTTTCGGGGTAGGCGTGACTTGCTCGGTTGGAAAATAGTAGTGTGTATGGTGGGTATATAGGTATAAGGTAGATAGGTATATAGGTGTTAGGTATAGATATTTTAGATTGATCTGGAATTCTCGTGTTATTTATTCCAATGACACGTTCATTCCACAACACTGCTCCGACCCAGGTTGCTGATCAATCTCTCTAGCGATCACCCCAGGTGAAGATCCTCACAAAATTGTTATGTGTGGTTCCCCACTTGCACTTGGGCCCATTTAGTATCCAAGGTCTTTGTTTCAGGCGTCATTTACTCTATTGTCACTCTGTTTACAAACTATTTGTCGCCACACTTTTCTGTCCTGGCATACTACTCTAGCTTCCTTCACGTCCATGCATTTTTTATGCAAGCTCTCGTGTTTCTATGGCTTCTTATGTCTCTTCGGATTAGTGTCTCATTCACATATTCTAACCATTCTTTTGGCGGTCTACCTCTGGGCATTCTGCCATTTACTTTACCTTTATACACTTCTTTCGTTAGTCGTTCATCTTTCATTCTTTCAACATGTCCGAACCATCTTAACTGATTTCTTTCCCATGTGTCAACTATTGTCTCTTTTGCACCACATTCTTTGAGGATTATCTCGTTTCGGACTTTGTCCATCAGTGTTTTTCCGCATATTGTGCGAAGAGGTTTCATGCCAATCGCGTTAATTTTACTCCTGTCCTTCTCTTGACAGGTCCATGTCTCGCTACCGTATAGTACAGTCGGTACGAATATAGAATTATATATGGCCATTTTAGCTTTTTTGGATATGCTTTTATTTCTGAGCATGGACCCTGCTCTACCGATAACCTGCTTACCCTTATTTATGCGCCTATCTAACTCCCCATATATTTTTCCGTCGCTAGTGAATAGGCTACCCAGATATACGTACTTGTCAACTTGTTCTAATCTCTCATCATTTAGGACAATGTTGCACATTGTTTTCTCAGTTTTTCCTTCAAACACCATGATTTTTGTTTTATTAACGTTAATGTTAAGGCCCACGTTCTTCATGTTTGTATTAAGTTTATTCAACATTCTTTGCAAGTACTCGATTGATTCTGCCATAATAATCTTGTCATCTGCGAAAGCTAACCCACGTACGTTCACTGTTTCGAGATCTACACCTTCTTCGTCGAAGAGGGCCATTCTTAGACATTTATCCATAAATATGATAAATAGCCATGAGGACATAACGCATCCTTGTTTCATGCCTTGCATAATATCGAACCGGTCACTCAGTTTCCCATTTACTATTACACTCGCTTTACTACCTGTATATATTGATTTTATTGCTTGTAGGAGCCATCCATTGACTCTGTACTCTTTAAGGACTTCCCAAAGTTTACTTCTATTTACCTTGTCAAATGCTTTTTCTAGGTCAACAAATGCACAGAAAACTTTCTTTCCTACTCTTAAGCTTTTTTCTGTGATCTATCTTAAACTAAATATCTGATCTGTACATGATCTTCCTGGCATAAATCCACTTTGGACTTCCCATATCCCATGTAGAAACTGCCCCATTTGTCCCCATTTCAATTAGGGCAGTAGTCAGAATCTCACTAGAACAACTGGACTAGTAAGTTCTAAACAGGACCCTTCAAGGTACTGCTAAGATTTTTTATTCCTTATGACTAGAAAAAACTATGTGCCTCTAGTTAGGCCCTAATCTTGTATTTGAGCCAGGCTCTAGCTGGTTCCTGATTTAGATAAAAGAACCAATAAATTCTAGTCAGGCACTGGTCGGGCGTTAGTCAGCATACCCCAGATAAATTTCCTGAAGATGGTGCGGCAGTATATATGATGCAGTGCCATCTTCAGAAGTTTGTATGCACTAAATCATGTTTTAGTAAATAGGCGAATGGCTGCCTCAACAGCACGTCACAACAAACTGAAATTTATTTTCATCTGAAGCATCCGTGCGTTTAACACTTATAAACACGTGTTTTTATGGAAAATAACACTACGTAAATTTTTATTGAATGTAGTTCAAGTAGTAGTTTTGTTAAATTCTATTTATTATATATACTGAATGTGATTTGTGAATATAACCAAAAAAATGTAGGTAATTTCTTTTTTCACCTTTCACAATCACTTTGATTAAAATAAAGTTCGAATTTTTTGTTAATACGTGAAACATAAGGAAAACAGTTAAATTTGTGCTGTGCATGTGAAACCCAGTGGAAAATAATAAAAATAATCATTTTGTTGTTGAAAAATAGTTTGTCACATATATTTATATCACAGCTGAATAATGAGCGTACCGATAAACAGAGAGGGTCTAGATGGGCGTTTGAAGGGTATTCCTGTTAGGACCTCGCTAGAAGTTCTAGATAGTGCCTGGCTAAAACTGCGTTACAGAACTAGTCTGGCCCTCCCTATTTTTCCCGACCAGCGCCCGATCAGAAACGGGGAAAACTAGCCGGGGCCCTTCCAAATTCCGATCGCAATTTCTACATGGGATATTTTCTTCTGTAATTTTCATTACCCTACGAATGAGTATTTTTGAGTATATTTTACTTACGGTACTTAGTAAGCTGATACCTCTGTAATTACTGCAGTTGCTTTTGTCTCCCTTTCTTTTGTATATTGATGCGATAATTGCTTTTCTCCAATCGTCTGGGACTTCTCATATCTCGATACATAAATTTATCACTTGGCACAACCTATGAGGTATGTACTCGCCATCGTATTTAAGCATTTCAGCGCTAATACTGTCTACGCCAGCCCCCTATATCTTCACCTCCTAATAATTCTTTAAAAGAGTCTTTTATAGTCTATATCATATAGCATTTCACCTTTGCTGTTTCTCATGCTGACAAACTCTGTACTTTTAATACAGAAAAAGAACGCTCTCCGGATGCATCGGTAGTATAGATCAAATGCATAAGTAGATGCGCAGTGCAATTTCCAGATTAGGATTTACCATCATCAAACGTTTCGTAACAATGATCTGGAGGATCGCACTCGCCGAATATTCGTCGGCTAATTGCCTTTCTAAATCGTTATTATAAACATTAACTAGATCATAAGCCTTTTCTCTATTTCATTATCCGATAGTGTTTCTAACTGATTTATAAAGCGAAAACGACCGTTGATCTCTCTGTATAGGCATCATTTTGTCTCAATAACTGCTCTAAGTCTGTTAATAATAGTGAAAAATTTGTTTACTTTCATGTCTTCTCTAAGAGTAAACACAGTATAATTTTTATTACATTCATCAAAAAATGTTTTTTTCTTTCTTAGTGTTTGATTTTCTTATTGATATTCTGCGCAGTGTCAGTCTTTTTCCTTCCTCTTCATAAAAGTCAAATTTATCTCATAGACTCCCAACACACAGAGCTAAAGACTCATATTGATAAATTTCATCACACCGTTCAGTGATAGTATTTTGTAAAAATGTATTAGTTGCGGCAATGCGTTCTAAAACATCATTACAAAATACTGTGAGAATACCGTTTATGAGTTGGCAAAATTGTAGGTACAAACCGAGAGCTTCTGAACTTACATCTGCTTTTTTTAATGGTTCATGCACTATTTATAACGCGGTTTTTGCGAAATAATGGTCAGATTCTTTCAGTGCATAACTGACATCTGACCTAGATGACCAGTATGACCACCGAGTCCCCGAAATGCGTTTTGATACCAATCTAACTCTATTTTTCTCGAGTTTTTCTATTAACCTGTTATACCTGCGAGTAAAAGCGCTAAAAACACATACACGTGTTGAACGAACATAAAAAAGATGCAGCTGCTTTCCCTAGAAGATTTGCGAGTGTTCCGCGCAGGAAACATAAACAACTAACTCTATGCTGAGTCTATGCTGAACGTACAAAATTTATTTAGTTCTATTTCTGAAACATGAGCTACAAGGTAATCATAAATCAATTCAATAAATTAATTACAAGTAGTCTTTGAAATATATGAATATATATAAATATATATATGGCCTGTACCCTTATTACCAAAATTATGAGTATGTTCTTTTAAAAATGGATCATATTCCGCGATTAGCTCTATTAATCCTAGAAAATTTCCATTGCCTTCTGAATGACATTTTTCATAGCTCCCTCTAAAAGCTAAGTCACGTATACCAAGGAAATTAATTACGCTTAATAGCCGATATGAAAAACATTTTCCCAATAAGTACCCCGTGCAGAAATTTCGATAGGGCTCTAGTGGGTCTCCGACGAGTTTTCCCTATCTCTAATCTGGCTCTAGTGAGGAAAACTAGTCGGACCCTCATCTATAACGTAAAGCTATGGCCATAGGGGCCCTACTAGATTTTCTAGTAGGGTTCTAGTGGGGGTCGCCCGCCTACTACCCCATTTAGGAGAAGGGCCCCTGTGTTTGATTTAAATTATTGGGATAAATAATATTCTGCATTATAATTTAATTTACGAGTATTTTATTAATGATTTGATATTATTAATAATGTATTATTATATTAATTAGAGAAAATAATTGTAAAAGACAAACAAAATTACATTGACAACTAAAAAATACAAAACTTGAAAGCTCTGGTAAAGCACTGGACAGCCGTATTTGACATAACCTCTTTAACTTTAGCTGACACATATGTGCCTGGCCCCGAAAAAAAATGTTCAATAGTGCCCTAAATCAAGTTTTTGAGAATAACGCGTTTAAATAGTCCAAAAAACATGATTTCTGCATACTGAAACCTTCAAAAACTTAAAAATTAATATTTTAGGCAATATAAGATTGTAGGAATTCTCGGGTCGGGGCCCCATTAGATATAGATAGATTCGCCATACCAACACGAAGCATGGAATTCTTCTCTAGAACCTGACAGGGCCCCCATCAGTTTTTTCTAGACTAGATATTCTGGTAGTTGCCCCATCAGAAACCAACTTCAAATAGGGAAAGATGGGGAAATTTCTGCACAGGACGCTCTTTCTCGTCTTGTTCTGCAGTTAAACCACTGTCTGTCGTACCGCGAGTAGAGTGCTTCTTAGTACATACTTTTTTAAACTTTCGCGATGTTCATTGCTGTTTTCATGAAAAGCTAACAATTTTGACGCATTCTTATAGAGCTGAAGATTCAATTTTCCCGAATAACTTGCAATGTACACATATTACTGATCCTAGCGAATGAGAGTACAAGAGCCATTCCCGCTGCTTTATTTCGCCATTCGGAAATATCTTTAGAAAAAAAACATAATTTTGTACAATTCCGCGGGCTAATTTTCTAATTTGAAAGAGAGGGAGGTTCGAAAGAAAGAGTAGTTGAATTGGATACAGATTCTAAAAATCTAAACAGACCCTTGGGTAATTTTCCATAATCCAAGGAAATAGGCGGGTTAGTTGACCATCACTGAAGCAATTAAGAGGTAACAATAAATTTTCGAATTTGAACTTGATGCTATTTTCGAAGACAGATGTTTTGAAGATATAAACGTAACGCAACGTATGTTTTTGTCAACTTGGAGGTCTGAAACTAATTCCCAATAGTATAATTTTGAATTTCAATTGACGCTCTTTTTTTCAAAGAAATAGGAACAAAAGTCTAGAAACTTTAAAATCCGTGGGGCCCCTCAGACTCGCGGGGCCCGTATAGGCCATGGCCTACCTTGGCCTACTGGATAATCCGGCACTGAATTGGCACGCAAAGATAATTTTCATGACCATAGTGCTGAACCTAATGGAATGATGCTGATGAAGTTTCCGAGAATATGAATGAATATGTTCCAAAGTTCTCTAGAACTCCCTTGAAATCAAGCTTAAAATCTTGGAAAATCCTACAAAATTCCTTGAGGCACCTTGATTGACATTGCCAAAAAATTTTGAGGGATTTCCCCGAAAATGTTCGGCAAGCTAATAACCCTAACATTTTGCAAATTTTCCCTAAAATTTCATAGGAAAAATTGTTGGAAATTTACTTAAAAGTTAGGGAATTTTTCCTAACAAACTGTAGGAAAAATTTCGTAAAAGTTTGAGTATTTAAATAAGGTTAGTGATTTTTTTCCAACAAATTGTAGGTAAAACAAAGGAAAAGTTTGGCTATTACCTAAATGATGAGAACATTTTCGCACCACACTGGAGGAGAAATTTCACAAAAATTCTCGTTGAAGTTGCGGAAACATGTTTCCTATGAAATTGTAACCTGAAAATGTGTAGACTATTTACTCTGAATTGGCTATCTTTTTTAGATCAAATCTTTTTCACCGGCATTCAGAATCTTAAAATTTCGCGATTAAATTTCAATTTCTATTGAAACTGACGCTTTTATATTTTTTATCGCAATCCGCAGCCGAGCCTGCTCCAATTTTCGGTCAGTGTCACTTTGAGATTGTCAAATGACACATGTTTCCTCGAAACTGGATAACTCGAGGGATAACTTTCTCTATAATCAAATTTGTGCTGGCTTGAACCAACAACAATTCATCTCGAAAGTACTTTCTTTACCTTTTAAGTGGTGATTTAGGTTTTACAGAATGTTTTTTCGATCTCCTGAAAAATTCTGACTTTGTTGGTTATCAATTTCTGGACTGCTACCCTTAACATGTTGTTTATTATAAAGATACTGTAAGATGTTCTTTCGGAGTGCGTATTTGTAAAAAAAAAAAATTACTATAAATAACTGTAATAATAAATGTTGTTTATTATAAAGAAACTGTAACATGCTCTTTAGGAGCGTGTAAAATTGTCAAAAATAATTGTACTTTCAATTAATGTAAAACTAAATATGAATATAAGAAAAATATATCTAATTTTTTACGAAAAATTATTTAATCAATTAAAGTATCAATATTATCTAAAAAGTAGTAAGTTAGTAACATTATCTAATTTCTACCAAATTTCCTAAATCTTTTTAAATTTATGAGGATGTCGGGGAAAATACAGTAGTCCTTTTAGTACTGAAAGTGGAAATTTCCGTTCGATTTGTCGAAATATTGAGAAAATTTCCCGAAAGGATAAGAAAAGTATCCCATTTTCACATTATTTTTTTAATTCCCTAACATTTATGAATTTATGTCGATCTTTTGGGAATACTCCTTTCGAATGTTTTTCGAAAATTAGGGAAAATTAACTATTTTTTCAGGAAAAGTATTTTCTCTAACAATATTTGGGAATATTCCATGCCGGAGGATAGGGAAAATTCCCGACATTATCTACAGTTTAGCGACTCCAAACATTTCACTTCAACATTTTACAAGATTTAACAGATTTTATTGCATCTCTAAAGATATCAAAGATTTATATGGATTCGAACCTTTGTTTTAGAGAACTTTAAACAATAGGTTTAATATATTTTATACTAAAAGGGTTTTCAATGATTGCAATACTCATATAGATTTTTACGATTTCCAAAGATTTTATTGGATTTTAAGGGATTTCAAAAAATTTCTAGAGAACTTTAGGGCATAAAAGAAATTTTATTTTAACCCTTTAAGACCCACTGGAAACTTTAGTTCCCAAAAACGCGTTCAAAACCCATAATTCGAGAATTTTAAAGATTTAAAGTTATTTTAAAAGATTTCAAAGAATTTCAAGAGATTTAAAAATTGCAATGGAGATCAAAGATTTGTGTAGGTTTTCCAAAGATCTCAAGGAATTTAAAAGAATTTCACAATATTTCAGGGATTTTTAGAGAACTTTAATTCATAAATTTAGTTTATATATTATTTTTAAGGAATTTAAAAATAATGATTTGTACAGATTTCAGTTTCAAAGATTTGAAAGGAATTTAAAAAGGATTAAAATATTGTCAAGTGATTTCTACGGATTTTAACAGATTTTAAAGCTTTTGATTGATTAAAAAATATTTCCAAAGATATCAAGGGAATTCAATGAAATTTCAAGCGATTTTGAAGGTATCAAGGGAATTCACCGATTTTTGCTCTACTTTTTATATTGATTCCTATGTTGATTATAATATAATATTTTTTCATAAGGGCAGTTTGCAATTTTTCATGAAAGTCACTTTCGTTCATTTCGTCGATCTCAGTTTTTGGTGTTACCTAATGGGCTTTGCCCAATATGTCAGGGCACGCGCTCTTATCAGATCACTTGATTGCATTATAATAATGCTTCCGCGACTGATAATATATACCGGGACAGCCCCGTGCATACTATTCAAAAAATAAAAAAAATCCAACTCTAACCAAAAATGCCTTCGACATATTGGGCTGTAACCATCTTAAGCCTGATACATTAATTATTACATTAATAAAAATAAATTGTACACGTTGTGATAAGAAGATATAGTTTTATAGTCCTAAGATAGACGATTCGTCTATCTTCGTGCGATACCGTCACACCAAAATTTGATTTTATCGGAACAGAATAATTTTCTTTATTTGTATCCAATATTTGTTATTCTTATTTATCCTTCCAATACCTAAAATTTTGTACCCTCCTTCAGAAACTCAATATGTCGGGAGTAAGTTTTTATTTTTTAATTATACTGAAGATTACTTTTTTATCGCAATCCGTAACCGAGCCTGTTCAAATTTGTTATCAGCGTCATTTTGAGATTGTCAGCTACCACAACTATTTTCTCGAAAATGGATGACTGTTTTTAATCAAAAAAGTTGGGCCTTAATTAGCAACACGTCATCTCGGAAGTAGACTTCTGTCTTGTCTTTAAATGCTGATTTCGATTTTACAGAATGTTTTTTCGCTCGACTAAAAAAATCCGATTTTATTTTTATCTATTTCTGTACTGCCAACCTTCATATGATCTTTTTCAAGACCCCCCCCCCCCCCGCCCGCACTGTGGGAAAAATGACTTTTTTGTTTCAAAATATCATACAGCCGACAAATCTTGACCGATTTTGACGTAACAAATTTGAAAAAAGCCGATAAAATTTTCCAGAGAGTTGTTGAGCCCGATTTTCGATTTAAATCTTTGACGTTCCTAACAGTAACAGTAACAGCAATTGAAGTTTTTTCAGGATATAATAAATAAATCAACTTTTTATAAACATATTATTTGTCCAAAGTGTGTTTTCTATAATTTTCAATAATTTAACGTTTTTTAATTTACATTGCATGAAATTTGGATTGGCATATGTAATATTATAATAGAGGAAATTTCTTCTACGATGATTCTTGTTAATACTATTATTATTATTATTATAGATTAGCAGTTCGAACTCGAAAGT
>CAKNYM010053065.1:929816-979700 GCA_932195095.1 Andricus curvator | reverse complement strand
TGAGGACGCGCTACGTAGTGGTGATAGGAAACCCACCGAGTAGTGTTAATACTATAAACTAATTTAATAAAAAAACGCATTATTCGGTCATTTGTCGACGGAAAATTTTTGTATTTTTCAATATCAGTCCTATTAATTGGGAACTCCATGATCATTTCAGCAACATTCATAATTACTTGATAAAATGTATGATTTTTTAAACAACTTTAATTAACAAATGCATCATTTGGGCATTTATCGACAATGAAATTCGTTTTTTTTTTCAATATCAGTCTTTCTAATAGAAAATTCCACGGTAATTTTAGTAAAATTCATAATCAGTTGATTTTTTGTATGATTTTTCAAAAGAAATTCAATAAACAAATGCATTACTCGGGCATTTGTCGAGGGAAAAATTCCATTTTTTAAATGTCAGACTTTCAATTGGAAACTTCATGATAATTGAAGCAACATTCATAATTAGTTGATAAATTTTATGATTATTTTAAACAATTCAATTAACAAATGCATTATTTAAGCATTTGTCGACAATACAATTTTTTTTTTTCAATGTCAGTCCTTTTCGCTTTAGTCTCTTGTTAATTACATTGTTTTAATAATGCTTCAGCTTCAGGATCGAGTAGAATTACCTTTTCCTTTCACTTTTGTCTATAATAGACTATTTTTGGATCAGTGCAAATCAATATTTGGCGCTCAAGATCTGTGTTGGTGGTCTCTTTGCTTTGCTACATTTCCGTCATTCCGAGTGTTGGATTCTCGGTTATGTTGATGATTTTATTGGTCGCTTCTTGAGCTTCCTTTGGTCCGACATAGACAAAAGTTAAAGAAAGAGGTAATTCTACTCGATCATGAAGCTTCAAAATAATTAAAACAATTCACCTAATACGAAACTAAAACTAAAAGGACTGAAAAAAAAAGATTTTTTGTCGAAAAATGGCAAATAATTCACTTGTTTATTAAATTTGTTTCAAAAAATCATACAATTAATCAACTAATTATGAAGAATGCTGAAACTACCATAAAGTTCCCAATGGAAAGGACTGAGATTGTAAAAGACGAATTCTTCCGTCGACAAATACACGAATAATGCATTTGTTTATTAAATTTGTTTATAATATTAACAAGAATCATCTTGGGAGAAATATTCTCCATCATAATATTGTTTCTATCCAATTTTATGGCAATATAATTTAATAAAAGATTAAATTATTGAAAATTATAGAAAACACACTTGGAACAAACAATTTTCTTTATAAAATTTTGTTTTTTTATTATATCATGACAAAACAGCTTCAGCTAATATCACTCTATGAAACGTAGGTGATTGCAATAATTTTCCTATTAATCACGAAAACTGGGACCGTCAAATAGAAAAAATTGCATTTTTTTCGTCATATTTGTGATTTTTTGTGTCCAAATCGGTCAAGATTTGTCGGCTGTACGTTATTTTGAACCAACAAAATCATTTTTCCCACGGTGCCCCGATCAATAACTCAGGGCCTACCAACCTATTTTTTGACAATCTTGGGCCTGTTTATAATTCGAAAAATGAATATATTGTGCTGAAATTTTGGGAAATGGTTCAAAATACATAAGGGCAGGTCTATCTGGCCCATTTTTTCAAATAATGCAATTTTAGATAGGGCTCTAAAGCCCTGCGTTCTCAGTTACATTTAAAATGAAATATTAATAAAATTGCCCCATTTAATCAAAATAAAAACTCAAATAGGCAGACAGATGTGTCCACCTGCTTTGAAAAATTGTAACTCCCATAAAAATAAACGTATCGTCTTTGTTAAGGTCTCATTTTGAAGATGAAGGATGCATACAATCATGAAAAATTTGGCAAACACGAGGGTTGCACCCCTTCAGTTTTAAACCCCGACAAAAAGTGCGAAAATTGCGACAAAATTAGAAATAAGCATAAATTCCAGGAAATTTTTTTTTCTGGGTCGCAATTTCATATGTATGCTTTGAAATCACATCAAAAATTTGTAGCAAAAAGGTGCGGACCAAAAACCACCCCTAACAGTAAATAAAAATCGAAAACCACCCCTAGCAGTGATGATACGTCCAAAAATGCACTTTCATTGTAGTTCAGTTCATATATATTTTTGGAAACATATAAAAAATATGAATCATCAATATCCGAATCAAAAACTACCCTTAACAGTTATAGAACATAAAAAAACCACCCCTACTAGGTGGTGATGCACCTGAAAATGTACTTTTATTGATGTTCAGTATATATATATATTTTTTCCTGGAAACACATGAAAACATTGTGGCAAACATATCCAAATTGAAAACTACCCCTAACAGTGGTAAAACAGATGATGATCCTTCAGTTCCTTAGAATATATTCACGTATTCCAGGATACCCATATTCAGATTTGGATTAGGATAGCATAACAGAAAATAAGATTATAATATTTTAAAATATTTTCAAGCGATTGGGGTGGTTTTTCGATTTGGGGGTAGTTTCTGAGGGTGGAAAAATTCTGGAATAATTTTTTTTCTCAGACTGGGTACTCATGAGTTCAGATTCACCATGTATCGATTTTACCGAACCCTCAGAAAAAACTCGGCCTTTAAAGGGTTAAACCATTTCCCAAAATTTCAATAGAATTGCTTCCTCATATAGAGGGAGGTTTGTAATAACCTAAATTTTCAAATATAATTTGTTGACATATTTCGTAATAATTCGACCCCAGGAGTTCAAAAATACAATTTTTTAAAAATGTATATATGTGTAACTTTTTTCTGTTCGCCATATCTCAAAAAGTAAATCAGCTATGATCATGAAATTTGGAAGAATTGTAGCTCCGACAGATATCAGGATCTGATAGGATTTTGAGCTAGATCGGCCATTTAGAAGAACTTTTATATTTATTTAGAGATTTAAACAAAAAAATTTACTTTGTTTATATGAGAAAAACTTTTTTGATATTCAAAATACGGCAATACTATATGGACTGTATTTGTTCGCGTCGTTGAGACCCTTCGATTGACCTATTGTTGAACCTTACATGACCCACCAGTCTCGATTTATGAAGTTTCAAAAAAAATGGTATCTTCTGTTTATACGAGAAAAACTTTGTTCCTATTAGGAATACTACAGTACTACATCAGACATGTTTGTTCGCGTCTTCGAGATACTTCGAATGACCTATCGACGAACCTTCTATGACCTCTTATGATCTAGCAATACCGATTTATAAATTAAAAACAGATATTGGTTCTATTGTTGATACGAGGAAAACTTTTTTAATATCGGGAATACAGCAGTAATGCTCGACCGACTAATATCGTTTTTATATTTTTTAATAACATTATTTTCCTTGTTTATTAGAGGATTTTTTCATATTAGGAATATAAAAGTGCTGCATTGGATGCAATTGTTCGCGTCTTCGTGGCGCGTGGCTTGATCGGTTGACGAACTTTCGATGACCATTCTTGATTAATCAATAGCTACTTAGAAAGGTTTACAAAAAGTTGCATTGTTTTTATGACGTTTTCATTTCGAATATAATACTACTATAAATTAAAAAGTTGTTCATTGTAACAGAGCACATCAATTGACATTTTGGTGGGCTCTCTGATTTTCTGAAAATAAGATTTTCGATAAGACAGAAATATGAGCTTGAAAAATATTTAAAGTATCCGTTTTTTCTTTTGATAGGGAAAAATCTCCATCTACGAGGAAGCAAATCATTTGATACCTATGAGGAAGCAAAATGCTCATAAAATGAGCAAAAATAAATACACTCATAGTGAATACATCCGTAGTACTTCGCAGCGGTATATTAATATTTTTCAAATAATAAAGCCGCTGAATATAAACCATACCCGTAATTAAAATAAAAAAAAAATCCTTTTGGATTTGCAGATTTCGGAGAAAGCACTAGAATTGCATAGGACCGCAGGAAGATCAATTGAACAACGGGGTTTGAATTAGAGCGCCCCGCGCATGCGCATTGGGTCGCGGCCAATCACCTCGTTGGCAGCAGCCGTGCATCTCTGTCGTAAATCGCAAACACCAGCAAAGTTTGCGGTTGGATGTAATATGTGTTTCGCAAAAATGTCTCGGTTTTGCGCGAACCCATGTCCATCGTTTTTCGCGTGAGAGCGCGTAATTCGCGTGCTTTTCGCGTTTCTGACATTTCCTCGTCTGACAATGGGCCAATCTTCGAGCAAGAGCAGTACCGGTCACAGCGGTGAGTATATTTTATTTCCGACTTCCCGAACGAGTTGCTAGGCGACGATCCTCTGCAGGTTCTCCACTTGACATGTGTCTGTCAATTCACAGTCTTTTTCGCACCTCTCCGTGTACACGTCGCCCAATTCGGGTTCAGTTTTTCCGAAGCTTCGATTTTTCCCTCACTGGCCCCTTTTGGCCCTCACCAAACATCTATCGATTCCTGGTATATTCATTGAGAATTAGATTCAAGAGATTTTGGAGGTTATGTTGTAATTACGTACAGATCAAAGGGATCAAAGGCTTTTTCATTTTCAGGTGATGACAGAGTCGTGTTTTTTATTTCAGGACTTACTTACCAATGCTTTAACAAAATTAAGGCTTGTCAGTAAAGTCAAAAATGTATTTGAACCTTCTGCAAGTCCTCGGGTTGATACCAAAACTTCAGATTAATTTTGAGTACTTTTAGGCTTCCAGGATTTCATTTTGTAAGGTGGATGACGATTAGAGTTGGAATGTTTTATATTGCTTGTGGGTCTTCTCTGAACATTTTTGTTTTATTTTTTTATTGACGGTGGTGTAGGAATCTTGAGGATTTGTAATTATTTAAATGAGAGACATTGATCTTGAAATGTAAATAAAAGGATTGACACCTGTTACGTCTGCCTGGTATTTACTCTCTCTTTCGATTACAGCTTGATTTGCACATTTTTTTAATCATCTGTTCGTGGTTAGATCATATTATGAATTAGGATGACTGAAAAAAAAGTAAATGTCATAAGCTGATAGTGAGCATATTGCTGTTATTTAATTTAAATTGTATCAATATCAGTCAAATGCTCTGGAAACAAGTTAATTAAATAAATTCAAAAATTTGTAATAATTGTAATATTGATACGAAAATTCATTTTCAATGGAAATGTATTCTATAGTTTTTAAAATATTTTTAAAACTTTGTTATTTGTTTAACAGTTTGTTGTTTTAGCTGAACTCTAGAGATCATAATATTATTATTATTGAACTTATTTTTAAATTATAATTGGTGATGTAAGTCATACATAATATATTCATTCATGAGAAAAACATGAATGGTGGCTTGCACTGCTTGACAACAAAAAATACTTCAGTCGAAGCATCTTTGTTTATTTCTGGATATTTTACGCTATGTTGATTACCCAGTCCAATCTGCTGTTTTTGTATTTTTCGTTAAAAAAATGATATGAGCTGAGTTAGTTACAGATTTCTGTCTTACCAGTTGGCAGACGTGAAGTAAATAAGTGGCCAGTCAAAGGCGACCTCTTGAGGCTTATGTGTAGATTAAATTTAAAAAGTTACGTTGGTAAAGACTTACACTGCTTACAGTCTTTTAATTTGAATTATGCTGTAGATTGTAGGGTCTTTTTAAACTGTATACGCGTAAAAAACGAAAACTAAACAGATTTAAACTAAATTAATAATTATACATTGTTATTAATAATTATTATTAATTAACTATTTTAACTATAATTTTCTTAGATAATACATTTGTTTAAGGAAGTGTCTACACATGCCGAAAAAATATGTTTATTTGTACTGGAATTTCGGTACAAATAGCACTTTTTCCAGCTCTATTTGTACCGAAAAAATCTGGCTATTTGTACCGAAATTTCGGTACCCGCAGTCACGGTCTTTGTTTAACTTGTTTTGCTTTAATTAATTTAATTATAATATAATTTTTAAATATAATGCAAAATCCATATATTAGTTATGGGCCATCCAGAAATTACTTGAAAGATATTTCAAAACATTCCATGAGATTTCAGAGGATTTCTAAATATTTTTAGATTTTTAAGAAATTTCAATTGATTTAATGGGATTTTATCAGATTTCCGAGGATTTCTGTAATTATGAAGGATTTTAAATGCTCTGAATAAGGTAGTGTAATGATTTTTCCAGGATCTCAAAGGATTTCATAGAACATCTAATAATTAAAAAGATTTCAGGGAATATCATAAGATTTTATGTAATTTCGCGGGATTTAAAGGGATTGTGTAATATTCTAATGAAATTTCAAAGAATTTATTCACGAGAATTGAGGTATTTTAAAGGATTTTGAACGATTTTAAAAGATTTTTACATATTTAGGGTATTTTCAAAGATTTCAAGGAATTTTCAAAAGCTTTAAAAAATTTGAAGGGGTTTCAATACATTTGAAATTGTTTAGGTTATATTGAAGAATTCCAAGGAATTCTTCAGAGATTAAAAAAAAAATCAAGGTATTTCCCAGGACTTTAATGATTTTAAGTTAAGAGATTTAAAAAATTTCATTTTATGATATTTTAAAAGATTCTAATGGACCTTTTGGGGATTTTAACATATTTAATAAGATTTCCGAGTATTTCAGTTATTTTTAAGAAATTTTAAAGGCTCACAAAAAGGATTTCGTAAGACTTAAAATATTTCAAGGAATATCATCAGATTTCTTGTAACTTAGTGGGATTTCAGGGGAGTTTATAATATTTTTATCAAATTTCAAAGAATTTATTCACAGGAATTGAGGGATTTCAAAGAATTAAATAAATTTGAAGCGATTTCGAAGCATTTTAAAGATTTTAGGGTAGTTAAAAAGATTCCAAGGAGTTTTCAAAAGCTTAAACGAATTTCAAGGGAATTCAAAAAATTTGAAGTTATTCAAGTTATCTTGAAGATTTCCAAGGAATTTCGAAGGATTTAATGCTTTTAAGGGATTTAGAAAAATGTCATGCGGTTTTAAAGAATTTTCTAGAATTTCAGAATAGTTGAAAGGACTTTAATTTTATTTGACCTATGAGGTTGCAGGATGTTTTAAAAGATTCCAATGGACAAATTTCAAAGAATTTATTTACAAGAATTGAGAGATTCCAAGGACTTGAAGAGAGATTTTTTAATATTTCAAGGTATTTCCAAAGATTTTAGGGTTTTTAGATTTTTTTTTAGATTTTAATTAATATTAATGAGCTGTTAATCATTCGAATTTAGTAATGGATATAACTTATTCCATAAAGCAAAACATTTTTTTCGTGAAACTGGGGCACGATAAAAAAATGTTATTTATCTCAAACCTTTTTTTATAATTAATTAGAGGTTTTCAATATGAACAAAGCTGTATTAAAGCAGTTATATTAGCCTTAATTTTGAATTTTGGGAGCTTCATCTGCTTTAAATTTTAAACGTAGCAAAAAAAGTTGGGAAGCTAAGATAGTTAAAAGTATAGGTGTAATATCTCTTTAAGCACAATTTTTACTATTTAAATTACATATATGATTTTAGTTATATCATAGCTTTTAGATCTGCCTCATTTTAGATTTTAGAAATCCCAAACACTTGTTTTCAAGGCTAAATTTTTGAATACCAACGCATCTTAAAGGATTTGCAGAAAAAATGTGCGTCGGTACGTGCTTGGAATGAAAATTTGGCAGACGCATGTTGGGTTCCTTTTTTTCATAAACTTTAACTGCCTTGAGTTTTATACAATGTGCATTGTATACAAGAAATTACCGCATGTGCCCAACACGTGTAGTTGTAGAAAGCTTGAGGAGATTTGCGACCGTACCTGACTGTCTTGTCTGGTTACCCACTTGTCCAAAAATTACCTGAAAACGCGCCCAGAACAGCAACAGATGAGAAAAAGGAAAAGGTAATAAGCAATAAGGGATACCGAATTTAAGGAATGTTTTCACATCTGGAATTGTTTTCAGTCGACGACAGGGATTCTCATTTTCCTTTCGTGTTTTGCGGTTCTTCAGTTTAAATAGTTTAAAGTTTAAATCACCGATAATATTTTATTGAAGTGAAACAGTAGCTTAAATTTTAAATTAAAGTTAAAATAAATTAAAGAATGAAAAATTTCAAATTTGCAGGCAATCTAAAGTGAGGGAGCGCATAACTACTGCAATTGGTTTATAATTGTAAGTCAATTATAGCAATCACTCACAATTGGAAAATGTTAAAATATGTAAAATCGCTGTAATTATTACGTTTCTAACTTGTAATTCACCTATGAACTTTTTCAGCTAAAAATTGTGCGCCTCCAACACCATTCAGAATTTGAATAGTTTTTAATTTTAATTATTAAATATTTTAACTCTTACAAATTTGCAATTACACAATTTTGAGCAATTGAATTTAAAATTTCTGTGATAGTAATTTACACATTTTTCCATTTCGAACGCTCTGAAATTTTAATTTTTCAGCTTTCAAGTTTCAGTTTTCAAAATATTTAATTTTGTACGCTTTCATTTAAAAATTGTATGATTTTCGTATAAAATAGTCCAGTTTTCAATGTTTCCCACTTTTAATACTACACCGTTTAAGACTTAAAATTTAGATTGTTTGATTGACTCCAAGTTAAAAAAAATGGTTAGATTTGGAAAGCTTCTTATTGCTGTAGATTAGTTTACTGTTTAAAATTTTTAAATTCTTACAGACTTAAAGTTTAAAACATTTATCTTTCAACCTTTTAATTTTAAGATTTTAAATTTGTTAATTCTTTTAATTGTAAAATATTTATGTTTAAATATGTACTTCAAGAGGAGAACTGCAAATTGTTTACGCTTCGATTAAAAAAAAAACGTCAATTTTAATCACTTTTCATTTAAAATTTCTCATAATATTAAATGTAAAACTTCAGAAGTCACAAAATAATTTGCCTCTTAAATGTGTTTGTTTTTCAAAGGAAACAAAATGAGATGTTTTGAACAAAAAAAATATTCTCGTGAAGTTATGGGTATTTGAAACTTTAGGGTTGTTTTCCAAAAATGTATATACGTTTTTTTTCAAACCTTTATAACTTTTGACCCAACTGAGATATTCAAGTTCTCCTTCCTGACTTTGGTAATTTTAATTGTCATCTTTCGAAATCCGCTGGAAAATTAAGAAAATATTTTAAAAATAATTTTAATCAGTTAAAAAAAACTTCTATTGAAATATACTAAAAAGAAACAAAATAATTCCCTCTGAACATTTTAATATTTAGGCCCCGCACTTTTATTTTTACTTAATTGTCACATTATTATTATTATATTATTATTGCTAATCCCCTTTTTAAGGGGGCTTACTTGGTTCTTTTTAGTATATTTTAATAAAAGCTTGTTTTTTAGAAACTCGCTTAAAATTATTTATTTTATTTTCTGCTTTAGAGTCTTTTACAAGTGTTTCTTTCTTCAATGTTTCTTAAATGTTTACTATATATATGCAATATTTTGAATCGATTGGATTTGTAGAAGTTTGTTCAACAAAAAAATTGTAGCAAAAAAAATGTCGGATTTTTGACAAATTCGACGTTAATATTTTCAGGAAAACCGCCGCCATTATGTTACTTTTTAACATTTTGTTCATTTTCCGGTGGATTTAAAAAGAGGACAATTAGCGTCATCAGCGCCCGGGAAGCACATGTCTTATTTCCTTTGAATACTACAAATTTAATAGACATGATTTGAATTGGCACTGTCTGTGTTGATTTGAAAAGCATTCTGTCACCTTTAAAAGCTTGGATTTTAAATTGTTCAATTTTGTACCTTAATTTCAAATAGAAATTCTTTAATTTTTAATGTTTGTACTTGAAATTGCATAAGCTAAGGAAATTAAGAATAAACAGTCTTGAAATTGATTTATTATAATTGGTAGTATTTTTAATGTACTTCTATTTTATTTAAAGCGCGGATTTAAAAGTGTTCGAATTTGAAAGTCCTTGAATGCAAAGTCTCCATTATGAAATCGTGTTTTGTATACATTGAGGAATGTGCGAAATTGCACATATTTCTGGATCTTTTACTTGTTCAAATTTGAGAACTGAAACTGAAAGGTGTCAAAATTTCAGTGTTTAAAATTTAGAGATATTTGAACACAAGTGATACTGGCTTGCAAGATGCTTTTTCGACCGTACCGTCCGACTCCTTGGAGGCTAAGGGTTTATGGGCCACAGATGTTATTGTCATATGGCAGACACGAGCCTAAAGTTCGGCCCCTAAACCGCGAATGCACAGGCGCAAGAATACTTAATTGTGCACATCAATCGTGGCATTTTTGAAAGTCATTGTGAAATAGTTACCATCTTTAATATAGTTTTCCGCCTAACACGTGTTTTTCTACCAATTTTTCTTGAAATATCCAATTTTCCACTTGAAGTTCAAAATTAGCGTCAATATCATTTAACTAGTTCTCGGAATTGAATTTACAGCGAATCAAAGGAATATAATCAATAAATTAATAATTTGATATTAAAAACAGTAAATCTCGGGATCAAACAGTTGCATATCATTCTGGTTGTCAACATCAGATAAAAAAAATCCACTTTTGCGGATCCAACATTAATTTTTACACAACATGATTCATATCTATCGAGTGGAGTTTTTATACTTTTTATTAAAAGTCGTACGTTAGTCATGCCTGTCATAATATTTCTAAAACATGGAATGTTTTAGAAAATTTTGAATTTCAGCGTGGGAGATAAATCCGAGGATAAATCCCAATTTTCCTGTATTGGGCTATAAATCTCTATAGTTTAATTTTTAACCAAAAAAGTTCAAATTTTAACCAAAAATGGTATATGTCAATTTTCAATTTAAAAAATTAATTTACACCTAAAAACGCAATTTGAACAAATTAGTTAAATTTTCAACCACAGAGATAAATTTGTATCTATAAAATGATGAATGTTCACCTAAAAATTAAATTTTCGTTAAAAAAAATTAATTTTCAACTAAAAGAAACACGTATTTTTAACAAAATAGTTAAATATTCAATCAAAAAGATGAATTTCCAACTAAAAGAGATCAATTTTCAATCAAGTAGTTAAATTTTCAACAACAACAAAATTAATTTTCAACCAGAAATGTAATACTTAAATTTTCAATTGAAAACATAAATTTTTTAACCGAAAAAAACGGATTCACAACAAAATATTTATTTTCAATAAAATAATAAAATTTTTTACTCAAGTAGTAGAATTTGTAACCCCTAAACACGAATTTTCAACAAAACAGTTGAATTTTCAGCCGAAAAGAATGACTTTCTAATAAAATTGTTGAATTTTTTACCAAAAAATAAAGTTTTTAAACCAAAAGAGATGAACTTTCAACTAAAATGATGCATATTATTATTTAACTATATAATATATATATATATATATATATATATATATATTATAACTATATTTTTCAACCATATAGTTAAATTTTCATCTAAAAAGATAAATTATTAACCAAAAATGGAATATGTAGTTGAATTTCCACTCAGAAAAGTGAAGGCTTAACGCTTAACCAAAACAAAAATAGAAAAATTGTTGTTTTCAACTAAATAGTTTAATTTTCAACCAAATATATGTATTTTTGACAAAAGAGTTCAATTTTCAATCAAGTAGTAGCTGATATTTCAATAAAAACCTGTTTTAATTTTATATAACAAAATTTGAATTCAACAAAAGAAAAGACGAATTTTCAACAAAATACTTAGTTGAATGCTAATTTTTGGTTGAAAGCTTTTGTTGAAGTTGAAGGCTAGTTTTTTTACAAAAAAGTTGAATTTTAAACCCACAAATATTATTTTGTAACACAAAAGTTAATTTCCAATCATATCATTGATTTTTTTTACCAAAATAGTTGAAGTTTTAAAACAGAAAAGAATTTGCCACAAAGGAGTTCAATTCTCAATGAAGAAGGATTTTTGAGTGTAGTGTGCAAAAAAATGCAACGAAATTGTGGAATTTTTGATCCAAAAAGACGAATTTTCTCCAAAAAATGTTAATTTTCTACCCGCAAATATAACAAAAAAGGTGAATTCTGAACCAAAAATATAAAAGTAGACTTTTCAACTAAAAAGAATTAACTTTCAACCAACTTCTGGAAGATTCATAACTTTACAATATTTATTTAATTTTACAAAATTTTGAATTTAAAAAGCTTCTTTTTTAAGAAAAAGGAAATAGTGATGTGTGCAGCATAAAATTTGGAAAACATTACTAAATTGCGGCTGATGTAGTTCAAAGATAATAGCATTTTAAATCATTGTTAACGACATTTTTTGTCAAAATTCGTTATTAGAGCAATTATATCTGTTCTAGTTCTTAAAAATAAAAAAATGTCTGTATAGAGCGTGATATTTAAACAATTGCCCAAGACAAATTCCCAAAATGTGGCATTTTCAAAAATTGCATAGGCCAACCATTTTTTTTTAATTGTGTGTATTTCATTTTATAACTTTTGTTTTTCGTTAATAGACTTGATTCTATCACGAAATATACCGATTTTAACGAAAAAGTGTAAAACAACCATCTTTTTGGTGATTTCGTTGGCAGCCTTTATTTTATTTTTCAGAATTGTAATATTTGCTCATCACTAATTTATTCCCACTAATCCAATTGTTTTACTAACAATTTTTTACAAAATTTCGTTAAAAATGACCAAAAATTTGTTTTTTTTTCGAAATTATATCAGCAGCTATTTTCTAATTTTACCAAATTTTGTGTTGCACACATCACTATTTATTTCTTAATAAAAAAAGGTATTTTAACCAAGCTTTAAGTAATTTTCTCGGAAAATGCAAAAATATCCTATTTTTGCAAAAATTGTGATCGCCGCCATTTTGAATTTTCGAATAATTTCGAACTTTTACATACGATTACCTTTTCAGTCTGTCAAAAGCTACCACTCCCTAGGACCCTAGGTGGGCGTTAAAATTCATTAAAATGTGAGAAATTCATCTCAAATTAGAAGCTTTTGCTCATGTTTGCCCATATGAAACACATGGGAAAATTCAAAAGTCCGACAAGACCTCTATTATCGAAGAGAAAATTCGAGTCCTCTGACTTTGTCGTTAAAAAAAGTTAGTGAAGAAAAAATGGTAGCTCAATGAATAACGAGATGAATAAAGGATCATTTAATGATTTAATAGGTAAAAATGGTGTACGTGAACTAGCCTGAAACGAATATGCCAAAAAAATTTTATAGCTTACACTCGCTTACACTCTTACAGACCCGAAACTCTGATAAAAAGTAAGGAAATTTCACAAATCTTATCGAAAGTGAACATTGGAGCATAGTTTTTTATTGTGAAAATAATGTGAAAAATCTGAAAAAGTCATGGTGGTACTTCAAACATTTCTCAACAAATTTCTGTTGAAAAATGAGCGGAATGTAACACATTTTTCGTTTTTTGTACATAAATATACAACTGTACTATCTTCAGTTCTAATGAAGAGAATGCAGTAATTTAAATTAGAGATAGTTAGTTGAACTATCTGTAATTACTTACTCAATTATTTTTATTGTTACTCTATTAATGATTTAATAAATGTTATGTGATTGGGCCTAAAAATTGCATGGCATCTTCTTCTCATTCAAGCTCACGAAACCAGGGAATTGTAGCATAACAACTGACACTCGACATTTTAAATAAATAAAAATCAATCAATCAAAAAATCCGACGTCTGTATAAAAGCGATGTATATCATTTTGATTAAATTTCGGGATCAAATTGATCAACTGGAATTTACGCTGTAGAGGAGAATAGAGTTTTTTAAACTTTTTAATTTACAAGAATTTGTAAGAATCGTTTTTCTTTTACTTGAACTTACTTTCAGCGAGTTTTTTCCTTGAGGTGTTACAAAATTGGGGAAATCTATTAGCAGTGACTTGATACTCGCCGCGATCGTGAAGTGGGAGAAAAGGGGCGAATAGGTAATGGTTCCGGCATTGGTTTGAAAGTGAAATTTATGCAGACGGAGATTCGTAGACAGTCCAAGCAGCGCAGCAGGAGGACAGGGCAGCGACCTAGTTCTCATATATATTTATACCAGAAGGTGCTAAGCTGGTCGGTGGTGTGCCATCTTGGAGACCGAAACTCGAAAGCGAGCAAAACGTTGGAAAAAGCTGCGTTCAACATCAACGCGACGCGACGACCCCAGCCTCGTGACGCACGAGACTCTTCTCAAGTCTAACGACTCTCTGGAAATTCAATTCCAAGCTTATATTCGCCGGGCCGGCTGAACCGACTCTGTGAATTCAGATCTGGCTAAGAGCCTAACTAAAACCCTTTATTTTCTCTTGCAACCGTCCAAAATGTAACCTCTGTAACGAGAGTTTTGCTTCTTTCATCAGGTGCTTATAGATTAATTTAACGTTGAATAGTAGAATTATGGACCTCATTGCAGATATCACAGACAGGGGCTTATTTTCCCTAATAATTTTGTTTCATATACACCAGACTCTCGGTTTAGGAACAGCGTAGGTGTTTGCCTGTAAATACCTTTGTTCCTAAATCGCGAGTATCGAAAGGTAAGCAGTCAGGGCCGCCTGAACCGTTTCCATAATAATTAATATTGCGCAATATACTCGACTGAGTACTCGCACACTGCGGTCCTTCCGAGACGATAGTCGCAACCGTCTCTCTCCCTGCGCGCTGAGAAACTGTATGGGCCAGCAATTCTAGGAATTCATAAACCGCCAATTGCTAATCCGAGAGTCTGGTGTAAAAGGATACTGTTTGAGAACATTTTTTATGTTTTCAGATTGTAAAGCATTTATATTAGAAAGAATACAGTTTAGAAGTAAAAGCAATTTGCATTTTCACGCAAATGCAACTGGAATGATATTTATGTTTGAAAGTGTCCAAATTGGAAAGAATCCTAAAGTGAAGCATTCAAAGGTGATCGTAATAAAAATTAGGGAAGTCATTTCTAGTTGATTCCGCAAAAAAATTAAGCCTATTCATGAAAAAATGGTCGAAATGTGTATTTGTTTACAAAAATTGTTTAAATATTTGGTGAACAGAAATTATTCTTAAATAATTGTAATCGCCCATTAATATCTGTCATATTTCATACAAAAGCTATTATGGATTTCAAATAGCCCATCATGTTGAATCACGAAAAAATGACTTTTGTTCATTAATTTGCTTATAACATTATAAACCTTTTTTTTTCTTACCCTAAACTCTAACCAAGTCTAACCCACTGGAAATTATTTTTAGTTACTTATTATAGGGTCAATAAAGTTCGCAACGTTTATAAACGAAAATAAAACATTTTTAAAAATTACTCAAATCAAATTTTTTATTTTTTAATTATCGTAACAATAATGTAATATATAATTGCAAATAGTAATAACTCTTTATAACGTCATATTGATTATTTTAATGAAATAAGATATACATATATTTGAGATTTGGATAAAATTCTAACTTTCCACTAAACGCTAGATTCTCGGATTTTCTTTCATTAGTTACTTTTATTTGATGTCAGGCAACACCGACAAAAATGCATCCCAGTATCATTATCAGAAGGCTGTTTTATCCACCCACGCACTATGAAATGTATACGAAAATTCGGAAAAAAATCTAACTTTCCTCTAAAAGTTCGGTTCTGGAATTTTATTTTGCTAATTACATGTACTGGATATCGGACAATAGGAGAAAAAGTTTCATCACAATATCCTGATCGGAAGACTGCGTTTTGTCCACCCACGCACCCGAAACTATGTACGGAAAATACTGAAGCTATTCGAACTTTAAATGTCCGTTTCTCAAGTTTTCTTTCTCTAATTACTTGTACTCAATGTCCCAAAAAAAATAAAAAGTTTCTTCTCAGCATCCTTATCGGAAGACTGTGTTTTATCCGCCCACGCACTTTTTCATACGTTTCACAATCTTTTTGTGGTATTGCCTGATATCAAATAAAAGTAATTAATGAAAGAAAATCCGCGAACCGAGTGTTTAGTGAAAAATTATAATTTTTTGAAACTATAAAATATAGATTATTTCATTACATTAATCAATATGACGTTATAATGAGTTATTACCATATAAAATCAGATACTCCCTCTTTTTTCCTCTAGCTATATACTTGTCTCTAATGAGCCGATTAAAACGTTGTTTGGAAACATATTTTGAGGCCTTTCTATGCAATTCTTTTTCATATATTGAGCTTTTCGAATATGTTTTTTCAAAATAACTGATTTTTGGTTGCATAATGTTTCTGAGTCTTTTTGTTCAAGAATAGAATTTTTGCACAGATTGACTTGACGATATTGTGTTTCTAATTTTCTTCTTAAATTATTTTTACGATAAATGAATAACAAAAAATTGATTTGATTGATTAATATTTTTTTAAATTATAAACATTGCGAACTTCAGTGACATGTGACTCAGTTATTCAGTGACAGGCATTGATTTCTGACTTGTTTTAATGAATTTCAAAGACATAAAGTTAATGGATAATGAGCGGTGATTCTCCGCAGTTCGCATAGCACAAAATTTGAGCATCGACAATTGAAAAAAAAAATCGCGATATATAATTAAGATCAAATGAATCGTATTCATGATATTAAATGGTCAAGAAATCCAAATCTGTCATGAGCCGCAAAAAATTGCAATAATTTTTGCGTTTTTTTAACAATTTAGCTATAGAGTACAAGCGGAATTTTGAGCCTTTGAAAGCGATTCGGCAGCATATTCCATGAACATTTTTTAAATAAATTTTTCAGGGCTCACTAGTATGCCATTGGTCTGTGAAGTTAAGAAATTCAAAATGGCGAACAAAAATATAAAATCAAAATATCAGAAATTTTCGAAAAATTATGAAAATTTTAGGCAAAATATGTGAAAATATATGGAAATTTACCCAAGATGTTAGAAAAATAAATTCGGAAATTTATGGAAATTTACGAGTATTTTTAATATTCTAATGATGCTTTTAGATAATACAGTTAATTTATATCGAATGAAAAAAATGACCAATCAGTCAGTCTTGAATATTACAAAGCTAAACCCAATTTATATTTGTATTCATTTAAATAAATCATTTAATTTCTACATATGTAACACTCTTTTAACTGTTATTGTCTATAAATAATAAGCAGCAGACCCTAATTATGACGTTTATCCAGTCGACAACGCAAAAAGTAATATCAATTTTATAAACAGATAACACATTTTTTTTAAATTATTGATACTTCCTATAAGTTAGTATCTGCTAGCTTAACATTGTCACATTTTGTTGACTGTTTTACGTAATTTATTAAAGAATTTATTGTAAATATTGCCAGTCCAGTCGATGACGATTATTTGATGCCTTTTTCAAATTTAATGCTTGACATGTATTAATAAAGTGAAATTGTAGCATTAGATCACGTGATTTGAAGGTTGAGCAATACATTAAATTCAAATTTATTAATCCTAATGTATTAGCAGTTCTTGAATGCGCCATTTTCGAAAATATCTATACTTTTTACAGATAGTCCAGCCAAATGACGCCTCGAATGACGCACAAATCTGTAGACAATATTTTGATTAAGATTTTGGTTTTCTTAAAGATACTAAATCGGGCAGTATTATCATGTCAACAATAATTATATTATATATATATAGTTCCAGTAGAAAAAATCTGCCCGCTTCGCGGGCACATTCTCATGGCGCGCTTCGCGCGCGGCTCGCTTCGCTCGCAAGTTTCAGCGCGCCTAGGGCGCGCGACTGTTGGATCTCGCGCTTCGCGCTCGATCATATATTTATCTCGCGCTTCGCGCTCGATTATGTATTCACCTCGCGCTACGCGCTCGGGCGTATTTGCATCGCGCTTTACGCTAGGCTCCTCTAGATTTTTGAACTTCGTGTTCGACTTCGATGAAAAGAAAAAGTTTGTTTGCAAATATTATAAAATTATCAAAACCTCTACATATTAAGTGATTGTTAAATTTTCTTTTATTTTAGACTAAAAAGGAACTTTATTTACTCAAGGTTCTATCGACCTTAAGGAACACATTCTCATCCAGACACTCGCGCTTCGCGCTCGATATTTGATTTGAAAATCATTTGAACCGTATGATAGAAACAAAAAAGTTTGAGCGCACTTACGGCGTGCGATTTGGTAAATACACTGAGCGCGCACTTTGTGCTTCGTGTTATATGTTCTTCATATACAAATTACTAAATTTGTATTTGATTTCAAATGAAAAGTAATGATATAATTGAGGCGACAAATTTTATTAGTTGACATTTTATTTTAGCTTGTGCCGTTTATCAAAAAAGTTAATTTTTTCATTTTGAATATATTCTTACCACAAAAATTGATTACGGGTGTGTAAGTCTTTTTTGAATGCACAATTTTTGTTCATTTATATGTTTTCGTACCTTGCATTGTTTTTTCAAAACTTTGATTTTTTTTACTGTCAATGTTATTTTCACGAATAAAACAAAAACCACGCATCCTATCGAAACATGAGTCACAATAAATTTGTACCTCTTCCATGGATGAACAAATTTTGTTTCGGTCATTTTTTCGTAGCTGGTAATATTCGTCTGAAAATTTGATTTTTCTATTTTCAATGCTGTTTTTTACGAATAAAACAAAAACTACGCGTCATATCAAAAAGTGAATGATAAGAAATTTGTAGATCTTTTTTAGGTGCACAATTTTGGTGAGATGATCTTTTCTGGTATCTTGCATAGTTTTACAGCAAAATGGCTTTTTTGATTTTTCATTAATTTTTTGTGCGATCAAAATTTGAATTTTTTATTTTTCGAAAAATTCAAAAAGTTGTCATGAAAATATTATAGGGTGTTCAGGAATCAACGTTTTTCTCCTCTTGACTTTTTTTCATATCGTGCGTTTTTCGGCTTAAAATGTTCATTTTCGTTTGTTTTTTGGAATTTTGAAAATGCTATAACTCCAGTAATTTTTTTTTTATCACGAAAAGTCATAAGAATATTTTGTTCGTCATTTTACGTACTACTAATAACCGTACATAGAATTTTCAAATCTTCCAAAAAAGTGGTCTCAAAAATTTTCAAAATGTGCTCACTTTTTGGATTTTCATCCAAAATAGCTGGTTAACGAACTCGTTCTCTATTTTTCGGCCATAAAAAAGTGTGCCAAAGCTCAATCAAATCTGATCATTTTTTCGAAAGTTATCGTGGCTACAGACAGACAGACAGACAGACTACAGACAGACAGACACCTTCGTAAAAATCGTTTTTTCTGACTCAGGAGGTCTCAAAACGTGGACATTTGATGAAAACCGACTATGTCAAATTTTACATAAAACCAATACCTTCTCATTAGAATGAGAATGTAAAAATAACTTATTTTGACAATGGCATCAGAGGTAGTCCTCCAGTCAATGACATTTTGACTGTTTGCAGTTTATTTCGAAGAAAAAATATATTATCATTAATAACAATTTGATTAGTGGTCTTTATTAATAAGAATAAAAGTTATTCTTTTAGAACCGTGCCGCGCGGTGAATCTTGTCTCGGAAAGAGTCGCGGATGATAAGCCATTTCGAGCGCGGGTAGCACTCGGATGAGCGACTGTCTGCGATGTGCGATCAGATTGTGTGAGGTTTGATGCCGAGCGGGACTGTGTACACTGTATACTCGATAATCCCTACTCATCGAATGTCTACTTTCAAACTCGATAGTCGGAAAGCCGGCTGAACTCGGGAAGGTGGTTTTCTGCAGTTATCCTCTCCCGCGGCCAAACGTACAGGTAAATTCGAGTACTTCTAATGAAGTCGTATGCAGCCGCGGGTTACTGGTTGTGATTAAATTCATGCAGTAGTTCTAAGCACACCTTCGTAAAGAAAAATTTTAGCAGGTTCAAAACCAGCAAAATGGAGTCATTCGGCCTCGCATCCGGCGGTATACAATCTCATGATGAAGGACTCAAATGATATTTCAGCAGTGAGGAGGACCCGCGAGTATGCCTCTGTTTCACCGGGGTTTTACAAAAAAGGCATAGTACGATAGGTTTTACCCCATAGTTTTACCGGACTTAGTTGAACCAGCCTGGTTTCAATAATAATAATTATTATTATTATACTCTATCAGAGTATATTTATGTCTATAAGTAAAAACCATTAAAAAAAACACCAGGGACATTCAATTTTTTGCTATATGGAGAATCACAAATATGTAGATTCTAGATATTACATGTAATGAGAAATCTGAAGTCTAGACACTCTAGAGTCTAGACTGTCTAGAGTCTAGATTGTCTAGAATCTAGATAGAGTTGACTAAAATCATATACACAGGGAAAGATCTTAAATCAGCTTTGTGTCTTATATTTACCCTAGGAGGATTGTAAATAGCTTATTTGACGAGTCGCCAATTCGAACGTACTGTGAATGCCTGTCGATGTTAACTTTAAGTCTAGATGGGTTAAAGTGTCGGTGGCCCGAGAGGAACCTTTTCCAATTGACGTCATCGTTGCACTCTTTTCCCCAGCATTTTTTACCTCTCCCCCTTTCACACTCGCTCCCACTCCCCCTGCGGGTTAAGAATACGGTGTATCAGGGTTACTTTAGGCCTCCGTGTTGCAACGAGAACTGCACCGGGAATAGCTGGGTCTAGCCAGGGCTGAATTAACTTCGACGTTATATCTAACTCGAGACCGGACCTTCCATTTCAAAATACAATCATCACGTTCCCTTGAAGAACCCATCCCTAATAAATTCCCCAATTTGCCGCAATAAACTTTCTTCACTGCTCCATCCATAATTTCAAATTTACAAAATAACGCAATTCGTTTTTCTGGCTTTTTAGGGCTTGGTCTTCTTCAATTTAAACACTATAAGAGTATAAAGTATAAACTATAAGCCATAAGGGAACGTCCAGTAATTACGTAAGGATGATTTTTGAAAGTTTGAAAACCCCTCCCCCCTCTCATTCTTACGTAAGATTCAGTTCAATCAATTATTTTCACCGTAAGCGAGATTTCAAGGGATTAAACCATTTTTAGGGTATTTAAAAAGATTCCAAAGGATTGCGAGAGGTTTCACTGGTTTCAAAAGATTTTAAAATATTTCAAGAGTTTGGAGAAATTACCTATGTAGTACAATTTCCGAGGGAATCTTAATTTTTTCAATAGATTTCAAGAGATATACCGAAGGATTCTGACGAATAATAAGGAATTATCGATCGATTTCTGCGGCTTTCACTGGATTTTAAGAGATTTTAAGGGTTTTTGAGAGATTTCGAAATATTTAAAAATAAGTCACGTGATTTCAAAGAATTTTAAAGGACTTCATGTGATACCGAAGTATTTTCAGAAATTTTGAAGGATAATGGGATTTTAATGAGAATTCGACAATTTTAAGGGATTTAAAGGGGTTTCATAAGATTTCAGGGGGTGCAAAAGATTTCAAAGCATTTTAAGGGATGTTAACGGATTTTAAGATATATAAAGGGGTTTGGATGATTAAGGTATATCCACGGATTTTAGAGGTTTCGTAAGATTTCGAAATATTCAACGGAATTTCAAACAATAAAATAAAATAATAAAATGTTTAAAAGAATTCACGGGATTCCAAAGGATTGCACAGATTTCTATAGGGATATCTCACTAGATTTCATTGAAGGTGTACAACTTTAAACCAGATTTCAAGAATGGCTTAACACCTCGGTTCGATTATTTATTGTACGTATGTAATATGAAATATTACATAATAAAAAAGAAATAAAACTAATAATGACATAATGTGTATAATAATATAAAAAGTAATTTCAACAGTTAAATCAGGTTTCAATTAGCATATTTTTAAAAAAATAATTAGAAACAGGAAACAAGTAAGGATTCGTAAGATTTTCCGGACCCGCTCCCGTCCCAAAGAAAACCCTTATACGTATAATTAATGTGCTCTCCCTAATCAAGTATAATAATCACAGTTTACTGTATATTAATATCACTGATCAGGAAAGCCGATTTTACATCTTGCACATTGGGGCTGAAAGAATAATTTTAAATATTTTTCAATATGTTAAAAAATGGTCAAGGAATTTGGTATATGTAAGTTTTAGGAGAGACGCTGAAATCAGAAATTTCCATTATTTCGATCTTTGGCCTGAACCTTAAACATGCACTATTTGTAAAGCAGATCTTGTCTCAGATAAAGTCTCATGGCTTTCAAATGTCCAGCATATTCGAACTGTTTATCGATAAGAAGAATAGAACAACTCCGGTAAAGATGGATATCCGTCCTACGATCTTAACATCCCTTTTCATGACCCATTCGATGACTATTCCATTCGTCAATATTCCTTTAAACCCTTTAAGCTGTGACCATTGACATCTACTCGAATCGTACTTCAACCAGCAAGATTATTATCAATTTTCCTTATTGTATTATTTTATCTGATGCTATTTAATCGAGTAGCCAGTAACACTTCTGTATGAAGTAAAAGTGCGACGAGGTAACTTTGACTTAAAAATAAGTCCGTGAAAGTCCCCTGATTATGAATATCAAGGTTACTTTTTCGAAATCTGGTGCAAAATTTTTTTAAACAATTACATTACTTTTTAGGATAAAAAATGTCTAAAATTATTTTCGGAAAGTTCATGGAAAAACAAAATTTTGATGTCTTAACAAATTTTTAATGCAACGACCCGTTTTCAAGTTCGAGCGTTATAAAAAATTGAATTTGCACTAAAATTGACTTATTTGCGGCTGCATTCTCGGTAACTATTGGACCGAAAAGTTTCGAAAAAAATATAAATCATTTTTCAGGACACTTGTTCCACAACGAAAAAGAAAATTTTCCGACGGAGCTAAAACTTTTGTTAATATATAAGTGTTAAGAATGGTCCTCTTTTAACAACTACGCCATGTGCAATTTTTTGGACTTCTTAATGAAAGACTTTATGTACATTGTACAAGGTCGATGCTATAACTGTTGTAAAAAATCTTGGGCAAATTACCTTGATTACAAATACTTTTGTTAATTTGCAAAAATCTCGATAGTTTCTTTGTTAATAGCAATTTTTATAAACAAATACGAATATTTGATATAGCTTTCGTTTTAAACGTGCTTTTAAAATTAGATATAAAACAAAAACTTTGGCTCTTATAGATTTTCTTTTAGTTCAAATCATTTGTTAACTATGGCCTTATAAACAATTAATTGCAAAATAATCTTTGTCTGTCCCAGCTGCAATTTTACAGTTAAGGTTTTCAATTTTTTTAGTTATTTATCTGGTAGCTTCCTCATAATCTTTCTCTCTGTTACCACTCTGAAAACATCGTTCTCTTGTTAATAACAATTGTTATTAACCAAAACTTGCATTTAAAAAAATGGTTCGTGATATTTTAGGTTTTGGCTTTCACGCAAGAAAAATCTTTTCCGGTAACCTCGCAGAGAGAAAGATTGTCAGGAAGCTACCAGATAAAGAACTTAACAAAATCAAAAATCTTAACTGTAAAATTGCAGCTGGGACAGACCGAAGATTATTTTGCAGTTAATTGTTTATAAGGCCGTAATTAACAAATTGTTTGAATTAAAAGAAAATTTATGAGAGATAAAAGTTTTCCTTTGTGCCTGATTCAAGCAACGCGAATAAAAATATCAGATTCGGTAAATCTAGGATTTTGTTGATAACAATTTTTATTAACAAAAGAATGATGTTTTTCGAGTGGTAACAGAGAGAAACATTATGAGGAAGCTACCAGATAACTAACTAAAAAAATGGACAATCTTAACCGTAAAATTTCAGCTGGGACAGACCAAAGATTATTTTTCAATTAATTGTTTATAAGGCCATAGTTAACAAATGATTTGAATTAAAAGAAAATCTATAAGAGACAAAGTTTTTGTTTGATATCTAATTTTGAAAACACGTTTAAAAACATAAGCTATATCAAATATCCGTATTTGTTTATAAAAATTGTTATTAACAAAAAACAATTGATATAATAAATAAAAACTTTTTATTTTCGAAGGGGAAAAGCGATTTTGAACAAATTTACCCCCCCCCCACACAGGAGGCAAGAGTGGGGGTAACTTTGTAATTTCAAATGGGAACCCCAATTTTTTATCACAGATTCAGATTCTCCTTTATGAAATACGTAACTTTATTCGAAAATTTTTTTTCGATTCTCGATTTTTTTCTCGATTTTTCGATTCTCCACCTCCCCCCTGGGGAGTTGGGGTGGGGTAAATTTGGTCAAAATCGCTTTTCCCTCTCGAAAATAAAAAGTTTTTATTACAGATATTTTTTTCATAGGATGCGTATTTTTTGAGATATTTCGATGTCTCTAGTTTAAAAAAACACCCTGTATATATTAACAAAAGTTTTAGCTTCGTCGGAAAATTTTATTTTCTCTCGTGGAGCATCTGTCATGAAAAATGATTTACATTTTTTTCTAAATTTTCGGTCTAATAGTTGCCAGGATATGCAGCCGCAAATATGTCAATTTAGTGTGAATTCGATTGTTTATAATGCTTTAACTTGAAAACGCGTCGTTGCATGGAAAATTTGTTGAGACATAAAAGTTTTGTTTTTCGATGAGCTTTCCGAAAATAATTTTAGAAATTTTTTATCTTAAAAAATAATGCAATTACTTTCAAAAATTGTTTAATAAATGGTTGCACCAGATTTCGAGAAAGTAACCTTGATATTTATAATCAGGGGACTTTTGCGGACTTTTTAAGCCAAAATTAGTCGATTATTCACTACGTAGCAACATTTGTTCCATTAAAATCGAGAGTCTCGCTACGCACTATCCCTAGGGTAATATCCAATCTGAGTGTTGGGGTGGCGAAAAACCCCTTAAAAAGTCAGCATACTGACAATGATTTCAAACCGAAAAGGCCTCCGCGAATCCATCATCAAAAATGCAGTAGTAAAATTTTTCTGGAATAAAAGTTTCATTATATAATTAATAATTATCCATTATAAAAAAGGAGGATTGGTAAGTATTGGATCTAATACATTTATCGCGAATAAGTACTGGAAATCTAATACTTAATTGAGAAAAAGTACTGGATCCAATACTTTTTTTATTTTTAGGGCGTGATTTGATCAGTAAATTCATGTTTAATAGCTGCGTTAAAAAAAAAGATTGTGTTCCTGTAACTAAAAGCCATTAAAAGATGTTATATTTAATACATGTTTGGAAATGAACAAAAAAAGTGAATAGTATTATTATTTATCCATCAGTTATGAAGTTATGAAACTGGAGAATTTTGAAACGAAAATAAAAAGCGATATCTCAACATTTGGTCCATTATAAATAGAGCATTGGCAGTGACGAGTACTCCTGGGGGTAATAGAGCATTCGAGGGGTTGTAGACACGAGCTCTCAAAAAAGCAGCCTTGGTAAACCGCAACAGGCTATAGCACGATATTCCATCACGTATACTTTCCTTTGATAAACAAAACATTTGAACTCTCTCCAGACTACAAATATTTTTCGTCTTAAGTAAAAATATTTCTAGAGTTTTATCACTCATACTTTTTTTATCTACATAAAAAACATAACATTAAGGTATACTCTTATGATTAGAATTTTGTTCAGAAAAGTGTGATACGCTTGGGGACCGTTCAATTATTACATAACGCGATCTTCCTTCATTTGTATCGATGTGTCAGCAATTTTTATTGTCGTATTTATTTAAACAAAAGAAAAAGCGTAACGTATAATTATGGATGATCCCTTTCCTCAAAAGTTAATCAGTCTATCGGAGAGTCTGGGAAGACATCTGGAGAACCTGAGCCCAATCTAGATTCTGGATGTTACGAGTGCTTAAGAGGGCTGTGTACATGGGCATTCGGAGGCATGTCGCATTTCAGCATTTTCTCCGAAAGTATTGTGAAAAATATGACTTATGTGGTATGCCTGGATTAGCAAAAGAATAAAGTATGTCAATCTGTAGTCAAATTTGAATAAATATTTATTATATTAAAAATATGATTGCTCAAAGTTACCCTACTTTTGAAGGCTGATTTCTCGGCTTGTAATAATTATTTCGAAATTTTAACAACGGATAAACATAGATCAATTGTTTCTGAAACAAGTAATATATATAAAGAAACTATTGGTTTGAAATAAATATTAAAATACATGCGAAAAGAAACAGCATTTTTGGGTAAAATTTAAGGCAAGGAACTACCGATCCTGGCGGCCAAATATTGAGGAGACATTTAGGCACGCCCACGCTATTGTACTCACTACAATGCATACCCTTTACCTCACCCCGGCAGGTTGTAGGGCCTGCGCTAACTGTAATTCACATCTGGCACCACTCTCAGGAAAATCTTTTCAGATTCATTTCTGACTTTTCTCTTTAGCCACCAAAGAAATGTACGAAATGTTAAAGTTCCCAAAAAATTTGCCAAAAATAATTCTCTGACGTTCAACGAATTTGCATGTTTCTTGAAATTCTGATTCGACTGATATATACTTTTAGGAGTCACTTTTATCATGAAAATTGAACATAATAATCGAAAAATGAAAAGAAACCAAGTTTCCTATTTTGGCAATCGAATGCCAATAGCAAAAATCTCGATTGAAATTTCTTAATCTATCACAAAAATAGTTTCTATTATAGCGATATTTTTTTCCTTTGAGAAAGAATCATTGGCAAGCCGAAAAAGTTGTCTTTAAAAGAAGGTCCACTTTGATCAAGCATATTTGTAATATCATAAATATTTATTCAAATGTTATGAATGCAATCTCTATCTTATTCTTATGCGAATCCAGGCATACCATATAAGTATAATTTCAGCAATACTTTCAGGTAAACTAGCCGCGAGACGTGGAAACAAAGTTTGAAATGTTGAAAATACTCGAACTGAATTTTCGTCTAATCGAAACATTTCATTGGGATACACTGAGAGACCTTTTGTTGGAATAAATGAAAAAAATAAATTAGAATTTGGTATAAAATCGTACCAAAATAGGGAAAACTGAGGTTTTATTACACTTATTCGTATTACAGTACCGAAGTTTAATATTATCATACGAGTATTTAAAACACGAAGACGACAAAGTAGTATTCTAAATACGAAATATTATGAATCTCCATTTCAAGAATTAACACTATGAAAAAGTGATATTCTTTTTACTGAGTTTTCGAAAAATAATTTGAATAAGAAAAATAGTGAATATCATAATCTCGAAAACGTATTTTAGAAATTGATATTGTCTATATGAAGTTGACAGAAACCTAAGACGCATAGCAAACTATGAAATCCTTATTGTTGATTTTTCATATAGTTTCGTTTGAGAATGCTCCTCGAGTGTTTCCGCCGTTTTCCGATCGAGCCCGATTGAGCAGAGCCGAATATGGAACGCATGGAACACCGGCCGCGGTCGATCCAAATCAAATTCGGTTCAATTAGAAATTAGATTAATGCATGTAAATATTGTAAAATCCCATTATTATTATTTTTAAAGAATTACTTGAAACAAAAAATTCGCTGAACCAGAAAATTAATTATACCTTTATTTTATTTCTATTCTCTACTCCAATCCCTGTCCAGATTTCCAAAAATTGGAAAAAGAGCATTTAATGCGTTAATTTTCAAAATCACAAACTTCTTTTTTAAATATTCAACAATGTTTTATTACTACAACCTTTTAACTATCAGAAAATATATATTTTTTTTAATTAATATATAATATTGTACACATTATTTATATCTGACTCCTTAGTTCTGTCAAAAGATACATGAGGAATTTTTTCTCTCGAAATTTATACACTAAGATAATAAGATTTAATTAAATGAGTGCAATTTATAAAATATTACATCTAAATACACTCAGGTTTATTATAATGAGTTACTGAGATATCAGATTGGATAATGTTATTCATAAAAGAATATTATCAGTTCCTTTAAAAAAAATGTATTTTATAAAAAATCAATTCAATCATTGAAAGTGATAAAATGTTTAACCTATCTATTAATCAAATTTTTGAAGCAACAAATCACTCGTGAAACAGGGCCCAGATATTTTTCATACTGCCCTGAATTGTCAAGCGACGCAGCTTTGCCGAGATTTTTGCCAAATATTCCATAATATAAGTTAGCCGTGAGGTTTAGTTGTTAGGAATAAAATGCGTTAGTGCTTCGGGTAAGTTAGGTTCGAATTTCGCCGCAGCGATTCCGATTTTTCATAGCGATTAAGCGTGCGATTATGTATGTAGTGAATAAATTAAGTATATAATAATACAAATTATAATTGTACGCGTGTTTCCGTATATAATTGTATTTAGTTTGTGTATTTAGTTCCTCCTTCTGAAGGTTGAATCTTTTGGTGGAGGGAGTTATTTTTCATATAGTCGTTTGAGATTCTCGTATGCTTTGTATGGCAACTTCAAAAGATGTTTTCACTCTTTCGAATAAATTGTATTACTATCGTTTTAATTTCGCTTGCCAACTTTGATATAGTGAATTTCAAATTCTCGCAAGTTTTATAAGAGTTAATGCAACATTCTTTCCATTTGTTCAAACAAAAATATTAATTCTGCCGGCTAAAAACCACTATATTAATTTTTGATACGCAAACCCTGTTTTCCCTATTTTGGAACGATATTATACTAAATTCTCATTCATTTTTATGATTTATTCTAACAAAAAGTCTCTCAGTGTACGTACATTTTTCGAGGAACGATTTTTGTACCACCCCATTATGTATATAACCCATTATTCATAATCGAAGTCTATAGAAATACTCTAATATTTAAACAATTCGCCTTCTTAACGCAGCAAAGTTTTCAAGATAAATCTTCAATTACAATTGTCATACAACACGTAAAAAATAAGAGCTACATTTCAAGCTTTATTTCGACTTCATGCGGCTACTTTATCCGAAACAATTGTTAACAATTATTACTTATGCCATATGTCTGGATTCGTAAATAAGTAAGGGAGAAGGGATGTTCGTCAAAGTTTAATAAATATTGATGATATTCAAAATATGCTTGGTCAAAGTTACTCTATCTTTGAAGAATAATTTATCGGTTTGTAACTATTATTTCACAATTGAAAAGTAACATTTCAATAAAAAAAAACTTTTTTTCTAGTATCTTGAGAAATTTCAGTCCGAATTTTCACTGGATATCAAGTATATTTCGAAACTATCCCAATGAAATGTTTCGATTAGACGAAAATTCAAATAGAGCATTTTCGACATTTCAAACTTTGTTTCGACTTCGTACGGCTATTATGTCAGAAACTATTGTTAACAATTATTACTTGTGTAGTATGCTGGATTCGTAAACGAATAAGATAGAAGGGATCTTCAAAGATAATTCAACAGGAAGAAATATTTAAAGATCAACTGTGATTGAAAATATTAACCGATTTTTTCCAATCTTTTTTTGAGTTACTCGTAATAATATAACGAGGCTAATTCAGTATATTACAATTGAATTAAGTGATATTGTACAAAATTTAGATTTTTCTACGGTGTGTCTAATCTCAAACAATGGGAAGGTCGCGCCAGGCCAAAAACCGTCCGCTCGGCAAACTACCCCCCGCCGCACGGGTGCCGATTTCCAGACAATGCCTCACGCAGGCCGACTGTCCCCTGATAATGACTTATTGCAGGAAATTTTTTTCACACTTTTTTTCCGATGTACCCTTTTTCCCTGAGAATATTCGTACGGTGATTGGCTGTCGAAAATTTTTTTTTCACTAACAAGCTCCACCTTTTTGGGCGTGCTTATCATATTTCTGTCTCTCTCGCACACTCAACTCAGAATTCCCACGGGTGTCCCCAGCCCTCTTAATAGGAACATCCTCCTCCCAACACGATTCTTGAGTCTCGACAGATGCTCGACAGTGACAAACAAGAACTTTGTTACTTTGTAATCATTTGGATATATCAAAGTCTTATACATAGCCGAAGATGAAACTGGTTATGCACTGCGATTGATGAAAGGCAGGACACCTTTTTTTTAAGAGTGATACAACTATCACGTTAGTGACAGACTTATCCTCATCATTAGGACTGCATTAAAAATTTCCAAATAGGTTTTTGATATAAAAAAAATTATTCTTGATGCGTGCTTGCTTAATTTCTGACGCGTTCGAGCTGGCTGACTTTTATAGTCTGCTTGCTGAAGTTTACATTACCTGCGTCAGCCTCCGACAGCATTTCCGCTGCGTCGAGGATCGACGCACGTGCTGGGGTGTTCACAGACCTTATTTCCTGAATTTCTACTTTAAAATGAGCAAAGATAATCCTCACTGCCTCTGTCGAGTACTTCTTAAGTATGTGAGCCATTAAAGAAAAAGAAAAGCCTCGAAGGCGTTTCTGTCTAGAACTGAAAAAACGTTTAGGAAGAACGTATCCACGAGTGTGTCGCCCGATTCAGGTACTTGCCCTCTCGACATCGACTTCCGGCCGGGATTCTAGCCCATTTCCGCTCTCGATAGCACCATTTTGCTGTTTCGAAACGAAACTCGTAAAGCCGTTTGTCCACGGAGGAAACACGAGGAAGATACGGCTTTATAGTATGCTATTTGAGCAAACAAGAAAGATAAAAAGCAAATAAAATTGTCGTTTATTGTTTAAAATTAAAGAATTTGACGTACTGTCTTCTAGTGCAATTATATTTTCTATTATCTTTAATTTTTATGCAAATTGAGAAGACGCACAGGATAAATATCTTTGGTCAGTTAAGCTGTTAAGGAATATTTTTGACCGACGATAAAAAACTTCCAGGAAATGTGCATGTAGGATGAACATAAATACCAGATGCGATACGAGCACTCTTCAAGCATTGAATACTTGAGATTTCATGAAGATGTGAACAAGATACTGTCATCTTTTCGTTATCTGATAACTTTCTTGTACCTGCTCACAAAGCATATCCTTCAATCTCTATTCTCAAGATTGCAGTTACACCTCTCTATTAATTTTTTCCTATGAAAGTATTTTGTAATAACGTGAAGATCAATTAATTTCCCTATGTTGCACAATTGCTCTGGAAAAGTGTATGAACTCGGTCGGGAAGTCCAAGCTCTGATTCACCGGTATGTATGTTTGTTTACTGTATGTATTATATAATGTATATATACATACTTGCAGTCTACAGCTGATAGGCAATACGGAACATGATGAACCGGTTCGAGAAATGGCATGTGTGGGAACAAAGACAGGTTATGCTCAAATGTGACGTCACAGGCGAAGAGAGACCTGGTAGGTGTATTGTGTACGGGTGAGGATGGTCAGTGATTGTCGATGAGTGAGACGAAGAAGGTGCATGGACAAACATGCCTTACGAACTCTTCCTGCTCCAAACCCATCTATTCAATTTCAAAGCCAACCGACAATTTCCGGGTCATTTGCTTCTATATTTTGCACCACGTTATCAGCTATGATCTCCGATAATAGTCAAATTTGAATCTAATATATAAATTTACTTCCTTATACGAGGATAAGGTTTCTAATTGATTTATTTGGGAATATATTTTGCAATTCACAATCCGAGTTTAGTTAGGAACTCCGCCTGTTATGTCGTTATGAGAATCCTTGACTGAGAATCTCTGAGGAATGATTCATGGTGCAAAAAGTTGAAAAGAATGTATGGAAGGCGTGAGGATGGAGGAAGAACTCGTCTCTGATGCGATAAGAAGCAGAAATCGTTATCTTATTGCCAATCCTCCCCTTTTTCAACCCCTTCAGTAGACTCCACTTACAGATATTAATCTCCTTTCTCCGTCTTCTTTATTGAAAAGTATACCATCCTCAAAGCAGTAAATTCAAATAAGAAACGTGAAGAAACTGAGCAAGTTAATCTAATGCAGGAAAAGATTGATTTATCAGCTTAAACATTCTGTATCTGATCCACGATTTTTTTTATAAATCCCCCGAGAATCGTAGATATTCAGGGAGGGCCATATTCGGGTCAAAAACTCTGTTCCCGGAAAAGCTTAAGAGAATTATATTGGTCAGGTTGAAGGTAAAGTTTAGATTTTAGAATGAGAATCTCTGGCTGACTCAGGTACACATGAGTCCGAAAATTTAAAGGCGGTATCGTCAGCTGTTTTGTCTGGGCGCAACAAATCTCGTTATACGGACGGGGGTGAAAAAAGGAAGCGGGGGTGCAAAGTAGGAGGGTGCGTTTTGGAACATCTGGCCTCTTGGAGAATAGGTGGTTAGAAATAGACGAAAAGTCTCTCAACCTTAGGGAAAAGACTATTTAAATTTAGTATCCTATATCATTTGAGCACGTTATTTAGAATATTTAGATTGTACAGAACATTTCAGAATACGAAGATAGTTAAGTGATTATCTGCAACCTGTTGAACTACCTTACGATTTCGACCGGATATAAAAACAAAAGTCTTTTTTACAAAAGGGACTTTTTACTATTTCAATTCTTCCTCTTATGTTTCGAGAATCTAGATTCTAGAATCTAGATTCTTCTGAAGACGCCCAATTTAAAGATAAGCTGAGCCTGAACGCTTGGCGCACATGCGAGTGTATTTACAACTAGAAAAGAGAAAGAAGTGGGTATACTCATATACTGTATTCTGAATGGATGCTTTTACGCGAGTGAACTTGAGGTCTCCCACAAAGTAAACTATAGCAGTAATGCGAGCAGTAATGGGCTGTACTGAGCGTTGGTCGTCTCATGAGTCTTACCTCCCGGTCGAGAAAAACCGTTAATCGAGTAGCCATGAGTAACACTTCTGTATGCACTAAAAGTGCAATTTATTTGAGACCCGTAAATTTTTCAACCTTCTTGTTACTTTTGAAATAAATATCGCCTCTCTCAGTATTATCAACAATCTTCCTTAAAATATCGAAGATCATTTTATATTTGAGATTTTAAAGTTAATGTTTCGTTCAGTGGGCACGAAACCATGAACATCCCAAGAACGTCCTGAGGACGTTCCGAGGACATCCAATGTCAGTCCAATCAACGTCTCTAAGACGTCCAATGCCCTAAAGATGCCCTAAAGACGTCATAAAGACATAGGACGTTCTCAGGACATCTATCGTACTAACATTAGACGTCTTAAGAGCATCCGTAGGATGTCCAAAAGAGATGTTCCAAAAGACGCCTTAGGGATGTCCCGAAGACGTCTCTAGGTTCTAGGACATCCTTAATTTTTTTGCCCACTGGGAGCTGTTACCCGCCCGAGGCACGAGCTAGCTGCGGCGGCTTTGCGGCCCCAATGCCATCACATATTGTGGCAGGTTAGAACACGACTCACTGCAAAGTTTGGTGATAATTCATGCACGCGTTTGCATTTGACCCCGCATCTGCCCCCCCCCCCCCATCTGAGACTATCGTATAAACATGCAGGGGTGTCTCAGAAGTGTAAATGCGCGTTTTGTGACAATTCATGCCCGCGTTTGCATTTGATGTGTTTACATGCGCCGCACCCCCCCCCCCTATTTTGCCCACCACTATACTTTTACGGCCTGTCCCGGAGCCCAAAGAATATGTGTGCAAAATGTGATGCCGATTGGTCAAAAACTGTGGATTTGCATAAACATCATACGTTTTAGGCCACTTGATTTTATATATTAGATATTCTTTAAGAATGTTATACTTGTGTTATGATGGATCGTTTAAATACGAAAACTTCCTTTTTAGATATTTAGCATAGTAATTACATGGGTAGCCTAAACTTATATATAATTTCTAATAACTGACATAATAAGGTTATAATTTAAGGATCCTTGAAGTGTTTCGCTAATAAATTAAAAAGCCGCTTTTCGAGGAAAACTAATTTGAAGTTGGAGAGTGCCATATGCTCACGTGTTATATATATTTTGTCTTTAAATATAAAATTCATTCACTTCTGGTCATGTTGGGGACATAAAATTATAATGTTACTAAACAGAGCACATATATTGAAGTATGATTTCCTATCGAAAACCCAAAATCTATATTTTAGATCCTGGGTGACAAAAACGCGAATATCTGTTACGGTCGACAAAATGGGCCCTTTCCTTGTGGAACGTCACAATTTATATTCTGAAATAACATCAGCTGCCCTCTTCCATAGAATTTTCACTGTGATTTATTAAATCACATTTTTTCACTTTTTCCCCTATTCCTCTCTTTTCCCCCTCTTTTCAAGAAAATTCCCCTTTTTACGTTTAAATGAGAACTGAATTAATAGAACCCAATGAGAAAATTCAACTACTTTTGGTTAAAAATTAATTAATTAAAAATAAAATTCTATTATATTTTTGATTGAGAATTCATCTCTTTTGGTCGAAAATACAACTGTTTAATTGGAAAGAAGATTTTGTTTTAATTGGAAAGATGATTTTGTTTTAATTGGCATCAGGTTCGATAATACTCACTTTGTTTTTGTGTTCTGCAATTAATTTAAAAAAAAATATATTTTTTTAAATAAAATAAAAATTAGATTTTTTATACATTTCGTCCCAGACTGACTCATACTGGACTCGTCAGTAAGGCTATGTGAATCAGTCTTACCTTATACATTTTAATTGACCTATTATACCATTAAGCCATTTCCCTGTCGGGGTAGGCGTGACTCGCTCGGTGAGGAAAGGAGTAATGTGAGGAAGGAGGTATAGATTTTTTTGGATTGATCTACAATTCTCGTGTTATTTATTTAAATAACATGTTCGTTACGCGACACTGCTCAGACCCAGGTTGCTGATCAATCTCTCTAGCGACTACCCCAAATGAAGAGCCTCACAAGGTCTTCATGTGAGGTTCCCCACTCGGGCCCATTAGTATCCAAGGTATTTTGTTTCAGTCGTCATTCACTCTGCTGACACTCTTTTTATGAACTATTTGTCGCCACACTTTTCTGTCCTGGCATACTTCTCTATCTTCCGCCACATCCATGCATTTTTTCATGCAAGCTCTCGTGTTTCTATGGCTTCTTGTGTCTCTTCGAATTAAGGTCTCATTTACACATTCGAAACCATTCTTTCCGCGGTCTGCCTCTGGGCACACTGTCATTTACTTTACCTTTATACACTTCTTTCGTCAGTCGTTCATCTTTCATTCTTTCAACATGTCGGAACCATCTTAACTTATTTCTTTCTCATATGTCAACTATTGTCTCTTTTGCACCACATTCTTTGAGGATTATTTTGTTTTTCACTTTGTCCATCTGTGTTTTTCAGCATATTTTGCGCAGGAAATTAATGTCAATCGCGATAATTTTACTCTTATCCTTTTCTTGGCAGGTCCATGTCTCGCTACCGTATAGCACAGTCGGTACGAATATAGAATTATGTATGTGTTGCCATTTTAGCTTCTTTTGATATATTTTTACTTCTGATAATAGACCCTGCTCTACCGATAACCTTTTTACCCTCGTTTATGCGCCTATCTAACTCCCCATCTATCTTTCCGTCACTAGTGAATAGGCTACCCAGATATACGTACTCATCAACTTGTTCTATTCTCTCATCATTTAGGAAAATGTTGCAGTGTTTTCTCACCTTTTCCTTGAAACACCGTAATTTTTGTTTTATTTACGTTAATTTTGAGGCCCATGTTCTTCATGATTGTATTCAGTTTGCTCAACATTCTTTGCAAGTCCTCGATTGATTCTGCCATAACAACCTTATCATCTGCGAAAGCTAACCTACGTACGCTCACTGTCTCGTGATCTACACCTTCTTCGTCGAAGAGGGCTATTCTTAGACACTTATCCATAAATATGATAAGTAGCCATGAGGACATAACGCATCCTTGTCTCACGCTTTGTATAATATCGAACCAGTCACTCACATTGTTTGTCAGTTTCCCATTAACCCTTACAGTCGCTTTACTACCTGCATATATTGTTTTTATTGCTTATAGGAGCCATCCATTGACTCAGTACTTTTTGACGACTTCCCAAAGTTTACTTCTATTCACCTTGTCAAATGCTTTTCATATGTCAACAAATGCACAGAAAACTTTCTTTCCTACTCTCAAACTTTTTTCTGTGATCTGTCTTAAGCTAAATATTTGATCCGTACATGATCTTCCTGGCATAAATCCACTTTGGACTTTCCATATCTTTTCATCTGCCATTTTCATTATACCCTACGAATAAGTATTTTTGAGTATATTTTTTTACGGTACTTAATTAGCTGATACCTTTGTAATTATTGCAGTTGCTTTTATCTCCTTTTCTTTTGTATATTGGGTCGATAATCGCCTTTTTCCAGTCATCTGGAACTTCTCCCATCTCGAAACTTAAATTTAACAATTCGCACAACCTGTGAGGTATGTACTCGCCACCGTATTTAAGCATTTCAGCGCTAATACTGTCTACACCAGCAGCCTTACCGTTTTTCAAGTTCTTGATTATATCCCTAACTTCAGTAACACAGAGTTTCTCATTTGAGTTTTCTGATGCATTATGTTCTATATCTATAGAATCTATCTATAGCTCTATAGCTTCACCTCCTAATACTTCTTTAAAAGAGTCTTTTAAAGCGTTTGTTATCCCATCTGTATCATATAGCATTTCACCTTTGCTGCGAAATAGCCTGACTTTTTTAAATTTGAGTCTCCACCCTGTTATTCCTTGTCTCCAAAAATAGCAAAATTGGAAAGCATAATTCTCCCGCAGATGCAATACCATATAAATCTTTTAATGTATGCACTAAGAATAGAGCACGTGTAAAGATGCATTTATATACGTTCGTATGAGAGCAGACACTCTCTTCATACACAGAAACTTATATCTTTGTAGCCAAGTTAGCCAAGTATGCCCACGACACACTCGTGTAGCATTTCCGTGTTCAACACTTCGGGGCAGCGCCCTCTCAGTGCTTCTTGTTTTCATCAAAGTCTCATGTTGAAAGCGAATCTCAAATTTGTTTCCAAATGAAAATCATTTTATCTAGCCGTATTATCTAATTTCTAACAAATTTTATGAAAAATTTTGAAGTAAGTTTTATTTTTACATTGGCCTATTAGAGTTGAGAATAGCAGTTAACGAAATAGTTCAATGACCCAGAATTAGAAGTCCGTTTTTCCGGGCACGAACAAAACAAGAGTGACCTATATTTTGGGTAGCAGTAAGAGTTTGTTGACTAAGCGAAAGGCAAATTTGAATCCTAATGATCCCTGTCATTTCAGTACACATCTTGTTAATACCTGTAATTTTTTACCTGTCCTATACTCATTTTCGACAATTGATGCAAAATATATGAGTCGTAATTTGACATCAATTTATTTGCTACCGTCGATTTATGAAAAGCAATTGTAACTACTCCAGAAAATAATATTTACTTTTCATCCAGTATTTCTGCATTTTAAAATTTAAATCCCAAATCCTAATAGTGATAACAATTCACCATCTGTCAGCTGATTTGACTCAGATCTCAGGTTCAAAATTCTACCTGCCATGAATTTCGTTGCACAAGACGAAAAACACCCTCATTTCCTTTCCGGCTCTTATATAAGTATACTCTTCCTTCGAAATCCGTAACGAAAAATTGCACAATGCATCTGTTAACTACACAAGGAAGGTGACACAATAGTGTCCCTTTAAAGTGCCCAACCACCCCAGACATATTTTGAAAAATTTCCTCACTTCGATTACACAACGACTCTTCTAAACCGGTTTAAAGGCCAGGTAGAATGCAAAATCGAGACGGCAATGAGATCAGCTGTTCCCTAGCGTGGGAGGATCTCGCATATGATTTCAGAGTTTAATTCTGAAGTTCAAACAAGAATTTATCGTCAAAGTTCCAAAATTTGTCTGCTATATTTTATGTTGAATCTCAAAATGTTTGTTAAGCTCTACAATTATTGAAGCAGAGGTTAACAAACTTTCTTCCAGTATTATATATATGAAATTTATTTTCCTATTTAATGATTTTTACTTTTTTAGAATTTCCAAGTTTTTGCAATTTTTTTAAACGCTTGAAAAAATGAAAATTATTGATTGTATTTTACAAGTAAAGCATCCAAATACATACTTTACACTCTTTCCCCTATTTGCCTATTCCCCTTTTCTCCCTTTTTTTAAGGAATTCCCTTTTCTCCCCTGTTTTCAAGAAACTTCCCTTTTTCTCGTTTTTTTCTGGTAAATGCTAACTGAATTAATAGAACCCAATAAGAAAATCTATTTTTCGTCGATAGTTAATTCTTTTTAATTGAAAAGTCTATTATATTATATTTTTGGTCCAGGAATAATCTTGTTTGGTTAAAAATTGTACTAGTCATTTTTTTGGTTAAATATTGAACTTGTTGAAATCTTGTTTTCTTTTTGGTTGAAAATTACTTTTCTAAACTGAAAATTTAACTATTCCATTTTTTGCTGAAAATTGACCGTATTCAGTAGAAAAATCTTTTAAACATTTTTTTCAACTGAAAATTTAACTATGCCATTTCTGGTTAAAAATTGATCGGTTTTAGTTGAAAATTGAACAATATGGTTAAAAATTTATTCATTTTGTTGTACGTTCATCCTTTCTGGTACAAAACTATCTTCTTCATTGAAAATTCAACTACTTATTTGATAATTGAACTACTTTGTTAAAAATGTATTTTATTGTTTGAAGATCCATCTCTTTGATTAAAAATTAAACTATTTTTTGAAAATCAATTAATTTATAGAACATTAACTTTTTAGTAGAAAGTTCTATTATTTTCGAGAAAATTCAACTTTGTTTTCAAAGTTCATCTCTTGGTAGAAATTTGATATTTTTTGGTTAAAAGTGGAACTGTTTGTTTAAAAATTAATCTGTTTTGATGGAAGATTCAACTATTTTGTTAAAAATGATTTTTTTTTTGAATTCAACTGTTTTTTATTTAAAATTAAAATCTTTTTTGGTTGAAATATCAACTAATCCATTTTTCGTTGAGAATTCATTTTTTGTGGTTGAGCATTCGTCTTTTTGGAAAATGCAATATATTTCGACTTTAAATCTGAAACGTTTCATATTTAATTCAATATGGCGCCTTTACATTAATTTTATTTAAACATTTTATTCCCTTATTATTCCTCTATTTTGGTGAAAAATCGCCCTTTTCCCCCTCTGTTGGGAACAATTTGGGCCGTAAAGTTTGTTGAAATATTATGTTTGTATTTTTTGTGTTTATTTTATGCGTTTATAAAATGAAATCGAAGAAAAAATTGTTACCTAAAAAAAGGGTCGGGGTATTTGTATTTGTGACGTCACCCTGGGGGGTTCAATCTTGGATGGATGAAGTTTTTAAACTAGCATGACGTAGTTTTTAAACGGCCCCTTGTAATACATATTATGTATTCGTTTATACTTGTATTACTCAGTTCCGTTTTATGCGGTTTTACTTTACAATTTCTCTAAAGTGCAGAATCAATAAAGAGGATCCTCTGCAGACGAGTTTCGCCTTTGTAAAGAGCATACGAAGCACGTGACGGTGTGGAGATGCAAATCAGAGTTCGCTTTCCTGTTCACAATTAATTGTACGATCCTCCTCTATGGTTGTAATTAAGGAAACGCATACGGAGAACCACCAAGGCTTTCAGTAGCATCTCTGAATGTCAGGGTCGGTATATACTTAGAAGAGAAAAATATAAAACATGAAAAACAGGGGATGACGTATATTCTGAAAAAATTCTTTATCCCCTTGTTTAAAGAATGGCAGTATCAATGGGGTTTCCCCTTTCGCAATTACGAAAATCACCCGCGGCTGCTTATTTGCGAACACTGATAGGGTGGAGTATCTAAAAGAAATAAATGAAAAAAAAATATTTAAAAAAACTATGTAAGTTTGTCGGAAAAAAATGTAATAAACGACTTTTGCGGTATGGGAAAGCAAGGGCTGTCCGATTCGACATAAACTCACCCTGAATTCTAGCTTTGTACTTTTTTTTTGAGACGTTTTTTTCTCCTAGACTTTGTTTGGGTTGGTTGGAACTTGTCTGTGAAGGGTTGAAGTTTATGAGGAAAAAAAGTGGTTGTACACATTCGAAATGTCATAACTCATCTAACTCATGACGTCCGCTACGTGTCGAGGGAGGTACAACAGTGAGAATCGCAGCACTTGTTCGCGAAAGCGTAATGGGTAGAATTAACCCCTTTTGTGTTCGTCACTACGGGGATTCCAACCCTTATAAAAGTACTCGCTTGTTCTTCATTCTTTAATTACCACCCTTAGTTGCGTTCAACGGCAACGAGGGCTTCTGCGTGAAAAGTAAATTTACTATTCGCTTTGCTAGGTTAAAAAAACGTTTAAGAGAAAAGAGGATCTAAAAAGGGATTTGTTGTACTGTGCTTCGTAGAATAGTTTAGGACTTGGGGTAGAAAAATATAATTTTTCCTTAGGGCGCATCCATTTATTACGATACATTTTTTGGACAGATTTGTAATCTCTGTTTGCTAATTTTTACCATTATTTTGATCCCTCGTTCTAATGATACACACATGGTGTGTATAGCTTGTGGGAAAAGCGGGAATTGTACGAGATTTTAATTTTGAAGCTCGATTTTGTTATGATCCATATATGGAATAGCATGGTAATTTCTTTTTTTTTAATCGCATTATATTGCTAAATTTTCTACGAGCAAGTAGAATGTCACTTGGGAATGTTCAAACGATTCAGAAACGAGACAAAACATAAGCTTGATAATGAGAAAGGGAAGTTTTAGCAACAGAAATTGAAACTGAAAAGAAAAAAAACGTATTGAAAAAATACGAAGTTAATCAAGTTGTTTTGTTACAAAAATAAAAGTTTATCAACAATAGGCAGCTAAATAAATATTATGTTATGCGCGTTATCAAAATTCATATGACATAATTATTATTTTCTCAATTTTCGGGAGATTTTTGCGAGAGACCACACTGTTAGAAATTTCTATAGCGATTTTACTATAAATGTAATGGAAGCAATATGCATATACGTGTAGTAAATTTAATATACCATCATCTTGTAAAATTAATATACATGTATAGTAAAACAGAGCGCGTGACAGTTGAAAGTTCTTTGATGCACACAAATCTTGTCAAATATTTAAAACTAAAGTAATAACCTACAATTCATCGACTAAATTCATATTTATAATCAAAGTGCAACGTATAGGTGGGATTTTCTTCAAAATTCACTGTAAATGTCAGAATTTTAACAAAACAACCGCTGCTTTTAGGTTAGGTGTCTTGATTATTCGCTTAATTGAAATTTTCCACTTAAAACCCAGTATAATTTATGTTTAACTAGAAAAAAATATCATGCTTTATTATTTGGAATTGACGATCACTGCCAAAATTAATTTTAATTTGTGTAAAGTGAATTTACCTGACTTTTCTAAGAGTTGACCAATATACATGTATATGAAATTTACTATGCAGCCTCTTAATTACGATTTCATAGACCGAGTTTTTAGATTTACTATACAAATGTATAGTAAATCTATATTAAAATTGCAAACATTTTTAACAGTGCATACAAATATTTTTATACACGTGCCATGGAAGTTTCACCTCACATTAGAAGTGACCAAAGGGGTATGTTTTCTTTTATAGCTATAGCTTTAGAAATTATTATTTTGAATACCTATTATTTTGTTCTAGATCGCTGGGGAATTTTTTTTCTCACAACTCAGATCCTCAGGTCTTTTTACTGACAAGAAATCACCATAAAAAGTTGATATTCACATGGCATGGAAAGTGCAAAGGAAGTCTAGCTATATTATAGCTGTGTTCTGTATTGAAGTCATTTTAATTATTTCTTTCTAGCTAATTTTAAAAATTCTTTTGAATACCTCAAAACTTGCCTGATAAAATACTTAGATTGAAAAATGGATAAACAGCAGAATTTAAAAACGATCAATTTAATTTCATCTATTTTTTATTTTTTTAACTTCTTACATTTTTGTAAGACACCCTATTTCAATGTGACGTAACTATTGGCCTCTCTCTTAGAAAAAAAGTATCATTGTCAGTTTTTAATACATAACACGATTTTTCTTTTGGAATATTGTAGTGCTTATTTAAGTTATTAAGTATATTTCAGTCCGGGTATTAACCACTTGTTTAATATTATCAAAATGGATTTCTGTATCATCTGGTGAAACAACAGTATAAAATTTGTTTAAAGCTATCGTTATTTACTTCTTGGAATATATATTCTAATAATCATTATAACCCTAAGGGTTTGTGATAAATAACCTTGTGGTTTTTTGGAATCATTGAAATTCTCCTTATTATCCAATAAAAAGTCTTATCATCTCATAAAATAGTTCGAATCATTTCAAAATAATATTCCATTTTTTCTGTAAGATAGCGTATAACAGTATACTTTTGTAATCTCTTCTTATCTCTAAAATGTAATGAAACTCTTTGTAATCTTTGTAATTCGATAACATTTTTTACATTCTGCTGGTATAATGAGAAGGTATTAGATTTGTGTCAAATTTGCCCCCCCCCCTCCGTTTTTGTCAAATATCCACGTTTTGAGACCCCCTGAACCCAAAAAAAGGTTTTTACAAAATGTCTGTCTGTTTGTCTGTTAGTCTGTAGATTTTTAGTTTGTTACACCGAAAAAAAAACTGGGATTACTAGTTAAATTTTAGTAAAATGAAGTGGAAAACTATCAAAATAAAATATATTTACGTTTGATTTAACCAAAAAAAAAATAGTTATCCTCCTAGTCAACCAATCAACTAGTCAATTTTGCTAGTTCTTTTTTGCGGTGTGGCATGATAACTTGCAAAAGAATTAACGTATTGGATTGGGCTTTCGTATCCTTTTTAAGTGTCCTAAAATGAAGGTTAAGTCCGTTAGCCAGCCATTTTGGATAAAAATTCAAAAAGGGGGCACATTTTGAAAATTTTTGAGAACACTTTTTGTCAATATTTAAAAATTCTATGGACGGATATTAATAGTACTCAAAAAGACGAACAAAATATTTTTATGACTTTTTTTGATAGAAGAAAAATTACCGGAGTTATAGCATTTACAAAATTCCAAAAAACAAACGAAAATGACCATTTTAAGCTAAACAACGCACGATATGAAAAAAAGTCAAGAGAAGAAAAATGTTTCTTTTTGGACACCTTACAATATTGTTATAAGACTTTTTTTGATTTTCTTGAAAGATCGAAAAGTCTAATTTTTATCGCACACAAAAATAATGAAAAATCGAAAATTCCATTTTGCGGTCAAACTATACAAAATACGAAAAAAGATGAATAGACAAAAATTGTACACTCAAAAAATATCTACAAATTTGTTATTAATCACTTTTTGATGCGACGCGTAGTTTTTGTTTCATTTGTAAAAAACTGGTTCAAGGATAAAATAAATTAAATTTTTGGACAAACGACACAAACCACGGAAAAAATTAATAGAAAAAAGTTGTTCACTCAGAAAAGAGCTACGAAGTTTTTATTGATCATTTTTTGATAGGATGCGTAATTTTTGTTCCAATCGTGAAAAATAACATTACAAAATAAAAAATAAAAATTTTGGAAAAACGACGCATGGTACGAAAAAAAAGAATAGACAAAAGTTGTTCCACCAAAAAAGATCTACAAATTTGTTGTAAACTTTTGTTATAAAAATACTTTTAAAATAAAAAAAATTAACTTTTTGGAAAAACGATACACGCTGCAATAACATTTTATCTAACAAAATTTTTCGCCTAAATTACATTTACAAATTTTCTTAGAACCACTTTACGCTAGGATGCATATTTTTGGTTCAAATCGTAAAAAATAACATTGAACATAAACAAATTAAATTTATGGAAAAACGACACAAGTTATTGCAATAAAATGCATAATAACAAAATTGTTTTTTTTTATAGGATTCGCACTTCTTTCAATTATGAAAACAATACAAGGTAAATAACTAAATACGTCTGTTTTCAATACCAATGCATATTATGAATTATAATAATATACATTTATTGAAATTGTATAAAATTTTCACGGCAGCTGAGGATCAAGTTAAATGCAAAATCAGGAACAAATATTAAAGTAATCATGGTAAATACAATTTGTACTTTATTTTGCAATTTCCAAATAAGCAATCACAGGCCGACGTACAGAAATAAGTGTAATATACATTTGATATAATAATGAGCCGAAGGAGCTTTAACAAAAGAGAATTCACAATCACCAAATTACAGTTGTCGATGATTTGCCCTTTAATTTTAAAAGCTCTGTGCACAAATGTGGGGGAAATACAAAGACCGCGGAGCGCGCAGCGCGAGATAAATATATGATCTAGCGGGCAGATTTTTAAACCTTACAAATCTTTTAAAATTTGAGATCTCTATTACAATCAATTATATGCAATTCCTGGAAACATGGAAAATTTTAAAAAACATACCAATTCTTGAAATATCCCTGTAATATTTTACGATTACTGAAATTCGATGAGTTAAAGTCCTTGTACTAATAAGGTTGAAATAATTGAAAAGACCTTGAAAGATTGTGTGAAATTTTATGTCATTTTTAAAAATCCGTTTATGATATATGAAGAATAGAGTACGGAATCAGATAACTAACAAAATCGGAATTTTTCAGGAGAGTGAAAAAACATTCTGTAAAAGTTAAATCACCATTTATAGATAAAACAGAAGTCCACTTCCGAGATGACGTGAAAACTTAATTAGTTTTTATGTCATCCGAGATGATATAAAAACTTATTTCCGAGATATTGAGTTTCTGAATGCGGGTGAACAAAATTGTATGTAAAAAGGTTAGCCACACGGAAAAAATTTATCCGTGAAGAAGTCACGAACTTGTAGCTAGGTCTCGGATACGAGATAAAAAAATGAAACATTAAATCCTTATTTCTATGCGAAATATATGGATAAATTTCGAACTTTCTTACGAACAGTTCGAATTTCCTACGAACAGTTCCTGAAAATTTCAGACTGAAATAAAAAGAGGAAAAATTTTATTTGTGCGATTTAATTTTATATTAATTTATAAATTCGCAACTCAGAAGATTCGAACCTCAAACACTGCTGACTCACCAGTTTCTAAACATAAACCAGGAGTGCGTAAACACGCGCAGCCATCAAGGCCAAACAAAATAGGTATTATAAAACTTCTAGCCACTCATCCGACGAGCTCGAGGCACACATACGAGCGCACACACGCACCGCGCGTGTCTGCGTGGGCCACGTACAGGGAGACTTAGTTTCGAGTTCCCAGATTTGTCGGGCAAGCTCTAGAGTGCTCTAAAAATCTTTTCTTAATCACTCGTAATATTTTTGTAATTATTCACGTACAAAAAAAGTGATGAACCGTTTTAGAATTTTCACATCGAGTTCGTCAATCTTTCTCAAAGTTCGCAGGTTATTTACGAAAATACATAAATATCCGATGAATTTTTCTCATATCCGAGACCTAGCTACTAGTTCGTGACTTTTTTACGGATAAATTTTTTCCGTGCAATTCCGAATAAGTCGTCCAAGAGGACGAAAGTCAGCTTTGGGTGTTGATTAAAAGTCGAATTTTTAATTTGAAATGAAAATAAAAACGTGCTATCGAAATTTGGCGACGCTGAATAAGAATAACGAATGTTTGATACGAAAAAATGAATATGTTCCGCGGGAAAATCAGAATTTAATGTGACGGTATTCGAAACGGTATCGCACTGTGATAGATGATTCTTCGCTGAAAGTCCTGTAAAAAGAAAATTATATGTATCTCTTTAAAAAAAAAAAAAACAATAATAAACAAGAATAATTCCAAGAAAAATCAATGTTGAAGGAATGACAAAAATTATCACTGCGCTAAAATTTTAACGAACATTAAAAAAAAAATTCACTTATATTACAAAATGAGAATTTGTACGAATTTTTTTTAACACAACGTTTATTCGATTGTTTAAGTATTTTTTATGCAATAAACCCACTTTTGGAAAAGTGTTGGTTATCTATAGTTCTGTACTGCCACCCTTCATATAACTCTGATTGAAAAGCTGTGGAATTCTTCATTTCTTTGAAATTATTAAAATCCAAAGAAATACAATAGGGGAACATGGGGCAAAATGACGACAGGGGCAGAACGGGACAATGATTATATCTCCTCTGTGGTGTGACGCCATCTACTGGAAATTGTAGGAACTTTGTTTTGAGTCGTTCCCGAGATTTCTAATGTCAATTTGTTATAATTTTGCTGTTATTTTCCAAGTTATGAGACGCATGGATCGTTTTCGTGCCCAGTTATAATTTTGACTGATTTTCAACTACACGTAAGTAATACAAATGTTTCTTTAATTAAAATCGCTTCAGTACCATTCCGTTGTGTACTTAATAGCCTTTTTTTTGCGTCGAGGCGTTTTTGATTGCGAGTATTATCGCGATTTTCGGAAGTCACGATTTTTCGATCGAACAGTGGGTCCAATGCAGTTCGTGCGACAGTTGTGCCAGTCTTGCGCTGGTTTCAACAGTGAAGACGGAGACGAAATTCATGTCTGCGTATTTTGCAAGTTCTTTTAATTCTAATACTAATATAATAATATTTGTTTAGTACATTATTAGTTGTTTAAGGTACCTGTATTGTTGAATGCGGAAAAAAAGTATTTTAGTATGAGAAAAAAAATTCTAAAACAAAATCGTCCCGTTTTGTCCCATGTTCCCCTATGCTCTTTAAAGTTCTTACAATTTTTGAATACACAAAGAAAAAATACAGTTCCATTTCGAACCAAAAAACAATGTCAAACTCACTGAAACAAAATTGAAACAAAATCTTTACCCCCATATCAAATTACTCTTTGCCTGCAAAATAAATTACCTTCCTGTGATAATTGGGTATGGTAACATATCAACGTATTATTGTATCTCCTTTTGTTTTCATGCGAAAAAAAAACTTTTACCCACTTAAAATTAAAAATATGATCCTTGATATCCTTTTGCAATTGTCACAAAATCATTGTAGTAATATATAACAATAACCATAACATCAAAAACATTGTAATAGTACGTTCTCTCCACTTTTATAAATCTTGTCGATGTAGTTGTGTAGCTAATAAATTCCGGAAACATGTGCAAATCTTGACCCTATTTTCAAAATAGAGTATGAACTTTTACAATAGATTCTTTTCAAACTTCCCTTCTGATAAGCATAATGATCAAGTGCTATCCATATGTGACCTTAATATATTAGAACCGATAATATGAAGAGCACTTTGCTTTAATTGGACCGCGATCTAAAATTTTAAGTAGAATACATAAAGGGGTTACGTTATCAAACATAATAATAGGAAAATAGGTGAAAATCGAGAAAATCGACTTTAAGAAAAGCTTTTGTGACAGTACGAGTGACGCAAAATTGTGTTTTTGAATCAGCCATGAAGCGAAGCGACGATAGACAATTAAAACTGTGTCACGAGAGAAGTCACTGTGAGTCGTGAACATTAGGAAAGTGTACAGAGAGAAGGAGGAAGAAGAGGAAGAACCGAGATTTTTAAAAAATGAAAAAAAAGCAAACGAAAGCTTTCTATATTTAGATTTAGACTGTATTGCACTCTCCCTTTCGATTTCGTTCCAGCTCGAACCGTTGCAGCAAAAGGCTACGGAGTAAGATGACGATAATAAAATTTCGATAAATTCATGTACGATGGGGATCCATTCACCTTAGGAACCCTTTTGAACATTTGCATTGAGTCCCTTTACGGATTTTAGCAGTGGACGGCTGGCTCGCGCCAACATCGGGCTCATACTCCTACGCTCGTTTACATTTCTTTGTGAGAAGAATACTTATTATTGCCGAATGAATGCGAAATTCAAGGCGAAAAGAACTGATGCATCAGACATAAGGACAACGTACCCCTATCCACCAGGCCCTTCTCGAATTTTCACCCTTCAAAATTCTATCTTTCAATTTAGGAATATCAAACAGATTTACAGAATTTGTTTTATACATATATTTCATTCAGATTTCAGAATCTTATATTTCTGCATGTCGTATACTTCACTAGACTTTCTTTACACTTAAAAAATATATTATTTTAACATCTAAACACCTAAAAATTATTAATTTAAGATTGAAATGAAATCTGCTTTCTTTTGCATAATTTTATGAGCTGAAATCAGAGCATGAAAAGAAATCACAAATCAAAATTAGATTTCCAAACTAGCTCCTTTCCGGTTCATTGGAGACAATTTCATAACAAAAAAAAAGAGAGAGAGAGGAAAGAGTCAACCAAACCAACCGGATACATACAATGCAGATAAACATTTTTGTAATAAATAAAAAAGAATAATTGAAATTGTTGAACCTGAAAACTGGTTATTTCAGTTATTTGGATCAAATTCAGACAAATTTGCCTCGATTTAAGTCAAATTGGACAAGTTCTCATTTTAGAATAGTCTTCCATTCAGAGAAATTTTACTTAAAATCAGAACATTTTTTCTTGCTCCAGACAGATATTACTGATTTTAATGTCAACTCTTGTAAGTTGTAATAATTTAAAGTATTCTTTTGAACTCTTCCTATTTTAACATTTGAAACGGTAAAATTAGAAGATTCTTTTTCTCTTTATTTATTACAATATTTGCAATCGTAATCCCTTGTATTACTTTAAGAAAAAAGTAAGCGATTTTGAACTAAAAGCGTTTTAAATTATACACTTCATACGGTAAAAAATAAGTTGTCGAAACTTTAGTTGACTGCCGAAGTCTAAGACTTTAGGATAAACCAACAATTTCGTATACCGTTTATTAGAGCGTTTAAGACATTCCTCGAAATAATGAAAAGTATCCGAAAATTATTTCATGACTCCCAAAATAGAGAAAATAAGATATTCCGTGGCATGAAGAAATTCGCGGACTCTGTGATTGTCTTAAATGCTCTAATAAACGTCATACGAAATTTTTCCAAATTTGTAGTCTATATCCTAAAGACGTAAAGTCTTAGACGACTTTGACAGTCAGGTAAAATTTCGAGAACTTATTTTTTCCTTAAAGAACAATTCTGGAAAATTTAAACGATTTTATTTATTCTGTGCTGAATAAGTTCAATTTTAAACTCAATTCAAAATCAATAATTTCATTGTGAAAGCCCTGAGGAACAAAACCTATCAAATTGAAATCAACCAAATGTAGCAAGCCAAACTCAAAGCTTTCTAGAGTTCACTGTTAGAAATAATGAACTATACAATTGAACATTAAACAACATTTGAATGAAATTTCATTCACCTACCTACGGAATCAATAGTCATATAAAACTTAAATTAATGTGGTAGAAGTATTTTATAACAGTTTTGATTTTTTTAACATTCTCAATTTAAATTCATGATGGGGAATTGTATTGACCCTCTGGTATTAAATGAGATGGTGTTTCTTTTTATGGGCTTTAGGGTCCAGTAATAAAAAAACTGTGTTTTTTAATCAGACGTTTCGACTGATGTGGGAGTCCTCTTCAGTGATTTATTTCTAAACAAAATTAAAAATTTTTAAACTAAGGTGCAAGATACTGCCAGGGTGTCTATGTCTAGACTCTAGCCGTCTAGCCTCTCTATTTAACCAGGGAAAAACTAGGAATTTTATTTAGGATCGGGAACTTTTTTCGTCTATCGCCAATTCTACTTTTTCTTCTTATTGTTGGTAGTATCTATGTGTACCGAAAAATGTCGGCTGTTTGTACCAAAATTTCAGTGCAAGTACTAGTGTGGTCCAAAAATGTATTACAAAATTTTTTTCACCCTAGAGGGCAAGTCCCCCCACCAAAAGTTTCCATTTCCGGAGAAAAAAAAATCCCTATTTTTTTTTTTCGAAATTCGAATATTAACACGTGCCACCGGGCACTTCAAAATCCCATTTAATTAACATGGGGAAATATTGGATTTTCGAAAAATTGAACTCATACTTCAGGGTTTGATCGAAACGTGCCAAACTTTTTAGGGATTGAAGAGGAGTACCTATGAAATAAAAGCATACTAATAACTTTAATTTTCAACCCACCTTTACCCCTCCCACAGCGCCCCAAATATGACCCAAAAATAAAAAAACTACATTTTTACGTATTATTGTTACTTTTTAGCAATTTCCGTCGTCTT
>CAKNYM010053065.1:900269-919816 GCA_932195095.1 Andricus curvator | reverse complement strand
AATCATTGACTGTTAACTGGTCGGCGCTGCCCCTCCTTACCCTATACTGGGGTTTTAAGCCGTTTTTTTATATTTTTGCCTTTTGTTTCAACCCCAATCATGTTTTTCTCATTTTTATAGCATTTTGCGAGTTTTTAAACAAAGTTACTTATGAAATATACCAGAAAAACAGTGCTCTCTTCTGGTTGCCAGCAACTCATATTATTTTCTGATACAGACCTATAACAGTTTGCTGTCAACTTTTTCTGAGCATTTTTTTCGACAAGATTAGTTTTTTATACGTTTGCACCACAATTAACACACTGCACAATCTGATACAATGAAACATTGCAACCTAACCTACTGACTGCTACACTAAGAGGTTAGGTTAATGCACAGGAAGAGGTGGCTCATTCCGCCCCATATGACACTTGCAAGTAAAATCAAAATTTCACCTATTTCTTTTTTACAATTATATAAAAATCTGTGGAAAACTTAAGGTTTAATAAATAAGCTATCTAAATAACCACTGGAGAAACATATAATATGTGATTTTGTGTGATTCTTAGACTTTCTAAACAAATGCAAAATAGCAGAATACAGGTCTTAAAATTTTTACTTTCATTTTTTCCAAATTTATTCAACATCAAGCGACAATTTTTTTTAAAGAAGTTTGATAACGTGCTTCCTGATATTAGTACAAAGAGCAGTTACAAAAGAAATGATAGCCTCCGAAAAAATTGAGTGGCTCATCTTATTCCCTATGCTCATCTCCCCCCACCCTACCCTAACATTTTATGTTTTAATTCAGGAATATAGTAACTCCCTTTTGCAAAAATTTGGAAGAGGGAAGTTTTAAATTCTGCCAAACTTTTATTTGCTAAAAAAAAAAAAATTTTTTGGTTTAAACGAATTCTGAGTTTGAACAAAACAATTTCAAAATCTGACGAATTCTGACTTGGAATAGTAGATGTTTTTTGTAAATTTCCTTTTTATAAATCAAAATTAAAATTATTTTCCAAAATTCCCGACCCATCTCAAGAAGTCTCTGTTCCAAATCCAATATTAATTCTTTATGAAAATTCCCTGTCCTAAAGTCTAAATCTCGGTCTAAATTATAGTTCTTTACGGAAATCCCCTGTTCCAATGTCAAAATTATCATTCTTTACGCTTTACGGGAATTATCTCTATACCAAGTCACAATTAAATTAATATACTAAATTTCAAAATTATTTTACAAATATTTTTAACAGTGCTGTTTTAAACTTCTAAAGTGAACCTAAAATGAAAATTATAATTCCATACGGAAATTCCCAGTTCTATCTCAGAATTATAATTCTTTTAGAAAATTACCTCTGCCAAACTCAAAATTCTAATTCTTTGCGGAAATTGCAAAAAGTCAGGTAGACTCCCTGTTAATTGTTTTATATGCTATTAAAAGAACGTAAGGAGAGCACAAATATGAAATACAAAAATAAATTTTTTTAAATGAATTTGCAATTTTTTAATTAAATAAACTCTTCAAGTTTTGAATTTTGAACATGTCCAGTAATATCAATAGAAATTTATTAGATCCACAATTATTGGGGTTGTTGTTCTATTATTCCCTTCGAAATGGTTATATACTATCGTTTTATTATACATCAAGTTGAGAGGTTTTAACCTAGATATGGGTCAGTGATTCCGGAAGGGTTTGGAAGGAAGATAAGCAAAGCAAGAACAGAAGTGGATCCATGAAAACGTTCGTTTTTCCTCCTCTCGTTCAGACTTTTTTTTCTGAAAAAATGGTTTATAGCTCTTACTCAATGTGTATAGATATAGCCTATCCAGAATGTACAACTGTGTAAGCGATGTTCTCCAAATGACTGCAATTTAATACGTAATTCTTTTGCTTTTTTGTAGTTTACTTTTAGCATTCGCTACGTAACAACAAAATTCTGGAACTAAGCCAAGAGAGCAATGCTTTTTACGCATTGCCGCATAAAAAATATCAATATTTTGGATACCTGTTACTCAAACATTCAAATTCCTTCGGAGAACCAGAGAATTACACACCAACTTGAGCAGATGATTGTTTGTTTATTAATATGTATTAAAATATAACCATATTAATCTCTCTCTACTCGCATAATCTCTTCGTCCGAAGACAGATTTTAAGGTTATGGTTAACACTTTTTTAATAAAAATGATGAAAAGGTAATTTTTATGAAAATTTTTCTGGACGGGGTATCCAAAATCGAAAGGTGGGCCGCAACCAGGAGGCAATTTGACGGTGGTCGTCGAGCCGGACGCACATCTGCCCATTTGTGGCAGGTGGCGATTTATCCTTCTCATATTCTCTCTCACTTTTCCGTTCTCGTTCTACCCTAGCCCTGTCCCTTTTTTACACACATGCTCTGGGCTACATCTTGTTCACTCTCGTCCTTTTTCGTCCTTCTCGACTCTCTCTTTCTGTCCTGTTCTCTCCGAGCCACGCGACAGCACGGCTGGCGCGTGTCGGCCTTGCCACCTCGGTGGGGAGGTTTTATGTTCTTAAAGAGCAACAAGAAGAACCGGGAGGCTGCGTTTGAAATTTTTAATTAATCCCACCGTTGCAAACTTCCTCGGCGAAAACGACTGCCGATCGAGAAATGCGCTTACCATATTCAAGTTATGGTAAATTGGTGAAAGCAATTTTTATACATGATGCTTCAGTTCTTATCTAATTACATACAACCCCCAAGTTTTTGGTATGATAGTGGCAAGATACACGCATTGTGTATTATTTTTGAGTTTCTGGGAATACGGCAATCATTTCCCTCTTCACTGGATTTCATAAACATTTCCGCTATAGAGTATAGACGTATTATTCCTATTACACTAAAATCAATCAACACTCTTTCTTTTCTCCTTTTCCCAAAACTTTTGGTTTAAAATATGTCTTTTCCATCCTCCTATAACTATTTCATGGCATCCGCTCATATAGCATGTCTTCTTCATTCATAGAATGTCTTTAAAAAAGCTGTGTTTCTCTATAATTCAGCAAACAGCATCTTTCCTTTACCTCCCTGTTTGTTCAAGTTGCTATACTTCTCTATACTTCTCCTCCCCAAACTCATTTTATTGTTTCTCCACCTTTAGATAAAGTTTCATCACTTGATGCATTTTTCCTACTTTCTTTGCTTCCTGTATGTTTTTTATTTCTCCCTCTTCATTTGTACATTAGCCTTCTTTTATCTCGCCCAAAGCACACGTTTGATATGTTTTCTGTAATCTTTTAATCTTTTAATCTACTCCTCTATTTCCTGAACCTCAGCTTTTAAAATTTAACTATCCCTATAATCCAGCCTTTTTTCTCTCTCATTCGACTCTTTCCTATACCTTCTTTTTTTTCTTAAAAAGTACATTCTCCATTTCTATAATTTCATATAATTTTTCCACTACATACTGCTCCTAATAGATTTTTTCCTCTTTTCTCTAAAAATATTAATTCTGGCTGTGTGCGATAACCAGTCTTTACGAATATATAAGAAATATGCATTTTTTAAGTTTAAACAGGATTGCTACACAGGTTAGGAAATTCCAGGAAGTCAGGGAAAGTTAGGGAATTTTCGATAAACTAAAGTTGAAGTTTAGCGGCCATGCACAAATTACGTTGGGCGCTTTTCTGAAATTTTAAATCCCCCCTCCCACCATGTTAAATACCGCAAGTTTTGCTCTGAAGTCTTGCTTCTGCACACGAAATTTTACTAAGATTTTATAAACTTAGGGAATGAACATACATACATGATCTGTTAATTAACGGTCAGGGCAAATGAAAAATTGGTCAGGGAAAAGTCAGAGAAAGTCAGGGAATATCGGAATTGGGATTTTGTAGCAACCCTGTTTAAAAAATGAAAGATAGTTATTAAAAATGATCCTGGACGGAATAAAATTCTGGTTTGGTTACAATAGAAACGATAAAATCGAAAACATTTGTTCGCACACAGTAAATTTCTCCCTCGATTTCCCCCATAAAGATTTAGATTTAGGGCATTCCATAAAACTTCCGACACATATTCCTCGTTACGTATAGCCTCTTATCTCGTGAGCATATTTGTAAAACTCGATCTATGAAAGTCTTTTTCCGCCGCTTATCAGTTTGCTTGTTACCTCCGAAAGAGATACCTTTTTCAGATAAAAACCTGCAGCTATCGAGACGTTCCGGTTTCGATATTCTTACCAGCTGACTCCACTTTAGGAAGCGGCACGTGGCCACTTTTGAACGAGCGCTTTTTTTCTTCCTCTCTTGGCAAGCCTCTTTTTAATCGAGTTTCTCGCCGGCAAAAGATCAATTTATTAACTGCCAATTTCGACAACGTCAGCTCAAAGATGAGAGGTCTCATTTTGTATTTAATAAAACGAAAAAAGAACAGAAACGATATCGTCCATATGGGACTTTTCCCTCCTATTTTTTGGACTCGTTTGAGCTGTTAACGCTCTTTCTGGCCCGTCACATTCCGTATTACGAGATAAAAAATTCTTTTTATAGCAAAAAAGTTATATCGTGGGGAATTGAATTAGAATCGATTGGGTAGGAGTATCTCTTTATTTTACGCGGGGTCGTGGAATAAAGTGTTTGTTCGAGCATCAGAACTGACCACTCGAGTGTCCTCAATAATAGTGCAATGTGCCATTTGTCCGTAAAATCGTAAACGTCCCGACAATCGCTCTTAACGATTCGCATTGTTACCATAGCCAATGGTCAGTCTGCCGAATTGGAACTTCGTGGGAGCGAGCAATTTCAACCACAGATTGAAATCGATAGTATCAACCTCTGTTTAATCTAAACGGATATTGCGATTTTCATTCTGTTGGTCTCTATCTGTATTTCCTCGTGTTCAAATTTTATTTAAAATTCAATTCGTGACATTTTAAAATAAAAAAGATTGATTAATTATTATTTCTATTTCAAATTATTATTCTTATATAAAAAAAAACAGGATTTTTTAGCTTCAAATCCCTGAAAACTGTTCCAACAGCTAAGCCTGGGGGGACGCTTTTGCTTGAAATTGCTACCTGAGAAAACTTCTATTATTTCCGATTCACGGCTCATGATTTTACGAGCACATGGGAACCACCGAGATTTGGTCCTTTTCTTTCACACAAAGACACGTGGCTCGAAAAATATATACCCAAGAGAGAATCTGCAGCTCATGGCGGGTACCTTTTTTGAAGAAAGTCAGGTAGCCGATTCAACTAAATCACTGAAGGTACGGACGCAACCTACCTGTCTTGGATTTTGTCTACCTCGCGTGCCTAAAGAAATCGTATTCATGTGCACCTATTCTTGAGAGAAGGTGTATAAAGAAGGTGATCAATCTTATAAAATACCTGACATCTGCTAAAAAAATGACAAATGTTGTATATGAAGAAATATTTCCTGGTTACCGAGCTGGTTACAATATTTCGTTATATTATACGTAAAAAATATTTATTGTAATATTTAGTTGCTTGAAGTTATTATCGCCATTACGAGCAGAATTAATTTTTATTTGTAATTAATTTATATGGAACAATCATCTCGTAGCTTGTTAAATGATATCAATTTCATCGTTCTGCTATATAGCTTTCAAAACTATATGCACGACGATTCATTTTTAATTCCACGTAGTTTGTTATGTTAGATGGGTGGAGAAGGCGGAAGAGTCTATATCAACTGTTTCGCTCCGAGTCACGATCTTATGATAATATGTCCATTAATAAAAACATTACACCGACAATTTTATTATAGAAGAATATTATTCAACTCTGAACATAAGTTTGCATTTGTAGATTGCAATTTTAATTAGGGGAGTTATTATCTGTTAAATTATAATTAGCTTTGGAGTGTGATGCAAATTTCATTCGTTGTGCTTCTTGAACTTTATTTCTTGTGGCTAAATGCAACATTTATGAGCTATTTGAACCATATACAATTGGCACGGTTATGTTGAATTCACTTTAAACCAAACTTGCGAACGCCAAGAATATTTCTCTTAATTTTGTATCTCGGATCTCTTACAACTATTTTTCGATTTAAAAACAAAATCTTCGCTGGAGCCGGTTCTGAAAAAATTAATATTTTATCTTAAAAAATAGAAATTTATACAAAAAAATCCCTTAATAATGTTTAATCTGACTTCTTCTTGAAAAATGTGATTTTTCGATTTCATTATTTATTTTTTTCTTATTTCTTGTTCTAAATATAATTATTTTAATTAGAAAAGCTAGGGATGTACTCTTATCCACATGTTATTTAACACTCAACACTTTTGATCATAAGCTTATTAGATTCTTTAAACAAAAAAATATCTTCAGACAATTCGAATAATAAATAAAATAAGTAAAATGTTATCTACTACATGTTTGATAGGGGTTTTTCACGATTAAAAAGTGAAATAAAATTTTTCATTGCTAAAAATTATCGCGTAAATTTTAGAACATCATCACGCTTCATTGTGCGTTTACCGTAGCACTTAAAACTTATTTACGTCAATAAGAAATTCAAATTTTACTTTTCATCTCAAGCTTTCTTACTAGCCCAAAAAAAACTTTTCAAAAAGTGTCCTTTCATGAAAAAATTCAAATTTATTTTTGACCTACAACTATAATAATTATAAACTTTTGTATGTTTTATAAAATCCCTAATTAAATTCTTAATTTAAAATTAGTTCATTTGGGACGTTTCAGCTTGCAAATTAAAAAATTAGCAATTTTTACGATTTAAAAATTTGTTCAATATTTGAATAAAATTTTTTTGAACTAAGCGTCCCTAAATTGCATTAAAAATTGTTTAATTTTGACAGCTTCTAAGATAAAATTACATGATTTGCATTTTTCAACTTTTTCACTTTGAAATTATTCCATCTGGAACATTTTAGTTGGAAAATTTCTCCATTTTCATGATATTTAAGATTCTTCAATACTGGGTTTAGGCGAGGGTTTAGGTTTTTAAATGTTTTCAAACTTTTTCTTTTAGTTTTCAATATAAGTTTAGCACTGCAGAATTAAAGAAATTCAAACTTCAGATTGTTAAATTTTGAAGTATGTATACGGAAAATTTGGAAGAACTTGAAAAGTTGAGTTTGAACAGTTTCAGTTTTAAACGTTTAGGGTAGACCGGGCCAGCGTTATCAGCTTAAAAAATGATTATTTTATAAAGAATTAAGAAATAAGAATATAGGTTATATTGTGTTTTTTTTAAAGAAGCCCCCACTACTATAGAGATTACATTTCCATATCGCAAGTTTAACCAAGATTTTAATATCTCAGGGTAATCCTGCCACCTCTTTTAGTATAACAATAACAAAATTAAACATGTACAATATTTTTACCTGATAATACACTGAGAAAAAATGTTTGGTTTGAACAATATAACGAACGACATTTTGTTGTTTGTATTTTTCAACAAACGTTTGTTGAACCAGCACGTTCATTTTCACAGCCGAGATTTAGTTGTTTCAAAAGAATTAAAGAATGCTGTCAGATCAACAAAAGGTTTGTTGTAGAATCAATATTTTGTTGAAGAAACACACAAATTTTATGGCTCATGTAGCAACCAAATCATTTCGTTGTCCGAACCAAAAATTTGTCTCAGAGTAGCATAAATTCCATGAAGGAAAAGTAAATTCTTCCCTGGCTTTAAAATTGTTTGTCGGCAATGTAGCATGTTACTAATCAATCAATCAATGTCAAGCGTTGTAAATCCAGAAAAAGAATTGCTAACTCATCGTGTATATTTTACATGTTTTTCTTCCTTGAAAAAAAATCGCGGGAAAGGTCTTTCGTGGAGGAAAAAGGAAGATAGTGTCTCCGGCAGCACTTGGTGTTCTGGGGTGCAGGGATAATAAAGTGGGTGGATAAAATGAATGGGATATGTTGTGAGTGCTTCGGTTTAGTATTATTGATCGAACAATGGCGTCTGGCTTATGCCCAGGAGGCAGCTGATATTCACTGACTGCAAGAAGAACCTCCGCTTGGTAACAACAGATTCCTAATCTTCTCCAGATTATTAGGATCCTTCATATTCCTGAACAATTCAATGTCTTAATTTTACAGTTTTTGCACCCTAAATCTCTAACTACCCCCCTGGCAAATTTCTTTTCTAGAATAGAAATAATTTCTTTACCGGAACCAGATTTTTGGTGTATTGAAATTCCAAGTTTCACAGCTGAAATATATTAAAATGTATTAAAGTATATAATTGAAGTAATGTAGACTAGACTGAAAATTAATTTTTGTTAAAGTGAAAGGAGTTTAATTTAATCTTGAACCGTATTTGCATAATTGGGTTCTTAGCTCGTACTTTATAGTATATTTGAAAATGGTTTTGTAAGCTAATTGATTTTTCATTTGTGTACTGATATCTATGATTCTATGTATACTAGAGAGGGTTTGTATTCGCTTTGGTACCTGAACATGTTTGCTTATGAAAATTCTAAAGACTAGACTAGATCCTTGATTCCTGAAGAGTCTTCGACACCCTCTTGAAGGAGATGCTCCTTTTGAGAAGGACCCTTGAGCATCCAGGCAATGTTGTTTGCCGATCATCAAATTCTAAGAAGGGATGAAACCGAGGATGAAACCTGTTGCTTTATTGATATCTCTCGGATTGACCTTCCAGCATTTTTTATTATTTATCTGAACTTCTTTGAACTAAGATTAAATTAGGAACTTTTATCCTAAATGGGAGATTTTTTGTTAAAAAAACAAACAAATATCGTCATAAGCTCCTAATACGTTACTTTTCCTTTGCCTATATCCGATTTCTCATCCCTATTTGACAGTAGAAAAAAGGGTATTTCCTGCGGGCCACGTGGCTATTCTATTAAACCGTGCAAACTCTTTTGACCCAGGTCAAATTACCTTTCCACAGCAAAAAGAAAAGCAGCTGTGTGTCATTGGCATCGAGCCTCTTCGATACTTTTTATTTCTACCCTAATTTTACCATTTGTCCGAAGTCATTTACTTCATTTATGAATCCATAGAACTATTAAATTAGCAATTCCATTTTTAACAAATTAAAAATACCTATACTATTTTAAAATTAAGAGTCAACATCTGGACTAGTTTTTGACCTCGTTTTTGACTCAACCCTTGTTGATTGTAGGGGCAGAAAAGTTTCTTTAGAAATCTATTGATGTTATTTGACCGATCAAGAATTGCATTTTATCACATTGATCTGTATGTCCTCTCTACTTCCGGTACGCAGCTGCGTAGATGCGTTCGCGTTTTAAAATCAATGGTTTCAATCCGGAATCTATTGAAGCCAAGTTCGAAATCGGCGGACATCCTCGCGCACCTGGGGTCTTACGGTACGTCCCCTTCGCCTCTGTATTGACACCTGGATAACACATGCCGACGACCTGAAGCTCCACCTCACCCCAGCCTGGCTTTTAGATTTTAGCCTTCCGATTCATGTTTGCTTCGGTTTCGACTTTCGAGGGGGCATTTCCTTCCACGCGCTCACTCAATCAAGTGTGGCAATTCACATCAAATAATTCTTAAACACTCATTTACTCCCTTTTAATTACCAATCACTTACACATTTAATTAATGATTTGTTCAATTCCTGAACTCTTTTACCCCGGCCTGAGATTGTCAAAAAGTGAGTGGGCAGGCCCTAAGTTATTGGGCGGAGGGCGGTCTGCGGGAGGGGGGTCTTTCAAAAAGATTATATGTGGGTGTCCGCATGAAAAGGGCCCTCATGAAGGTTCTAGTTTATTAGATATTCACGTTTTTCTAAGTTGAGGTCAAAATTATTATTTTCAGGTTTGAGTGGGGAATGATACTGGGACCTATAGTGAATATATTGGGACTATACTCAAATCCAGAAAGTAACCGAAAGTAGGTATATTTGGCAATCGTCTAGTTTAGATGCGTTTTTCTCGAACAACGATTTTTTGAAGTTCCAAATTGAAAAATGCCCCGGTGATACGTTTCTCAACATAGAGGGTTTGTTTTCGATCTGAAATGCCGGAAATTTATCCCGCAATATGCCCCTATACGTAACTCCCTTTTCATGCAGACGCCCGCATATACACAGATAAACAGTGTGATAATTTTTGTTGCGGCTCATTTATTATGTTCTAGAAAAAAGATTTTTTTTTACGAGAGTACTTCAAGTGTGAAACTATAATATGGAATATGGACATAGCTGAATTTTCATTCTCCGGTGTGTCATTTTTGTTGCAACTCAAAACAACGCCGAAGAACTGAAACTGAATCGGCGTACTTCTGAGGATCGGCATTTTCCTGCGTATATTTAAACCGCTTTATTCCCTTATTAATTATTCTAAAGAAACAAAAGTGCCTTACATGCAAAATTGCAAACTGCTCTTACGAAAAAATATTATAGGAAAATCAGTATAGGCCTATAATAATTTTCCTATAATGAATTTCCCATAATTTTTTCGTGATTTTAGGAAACTCATTATATGAAATCATCATTTAGAAAACGATTACCTATGTCCTATACCTATGGAATCATAGGACAGTCAGCATTGGAATAAATAATGAAACAATATTGAGGGAATTACTGTAAGTACGAATACAAAAAAATAGTGATTCTGTACAAATAAATTTTACATAGCAAAAATCTGTGAATTCCCTTGATATCTTTAAAATCACTTGAAATTTCATTGAAATCCCTTGATTCCTTTGGAAATTCTTTAACACCCCTTCAAATTTTTAAAATCTCTTGAAATTCTTTGGAATCTTTTAAAATAACTCAATACCTTTAAGATCTGTTGAAAGTTTTTTAATTCATTCATATCTCTTGAAATCAAATTTAATTTATTGCCTAAAGTTCTCTAGAAAGTTCTATAGAAATCATTGGAAATACATTAAATATACATTAAACTAAACTTATTCATAAACAAATTATAAAAAAAAAATCTCTCTTTTTCTCTAAAAAAAAACCTTCAAATAACTGCGGTCCTTAAAATTTCATTTTATTTATTTTCCAAAGTTCTCTAGGAATCTTTTACAATTTTCGAAATATCTTAAAATTCTTTAAAATCTATTAAAATAGCTTAAAATCTTTTTAAATCCTCTAAATCCTTTGAAATCTTTGGAGTTTCAATAAAATCCTTGAAATCTTATGTGGTCTTATCTTATGTGGGAAGATAAAATGAAGGCTAAGTAATTAAATTTAATTTATGTAATAAATTTTTGAGAATTTTTAAAATGGGAAAGGGAATTAATTGGCCTCCCTCGAATGATCGTGGACCACGAAATCGAATTGTGGAGAAAAAAGGGCCGCGGACTGAGGGTTCATGTGATAGCTTCACCTGGGTCATTCGCATAAGAGGGAGAGTTTTGCGAGTTTTAAATTGAAAAGGGGATGCCGTCACCCTACCACTTCCACCTTTGGTTTTATTCAAATATTCGAGCCCCTCGGCATTCCGATAGTCTGCAGAACCATTCTAACGCCAGATGTTTTTCAATTTTTCTCGCTTCTATACCCTTCTCTTATCCAATTCCCTCTTTTAAATTTGCAGCTTGTATGTCCACTTACATGTGTTTCGAACACTGACCAGTTATTTTTATAGGATTTAAACATATACAACGTAAAGATCTATATTTTAAAGTTAAACCCCTTGTAAAAATATACTATCTCTATAATTTATGTTTTTATTTTTCTGTTTCAGGTAAGTTCAGCACCATCAACGATATCAAATAGATGAAACGTGAGTTATAGAAAGTTTCTCAAATTGAGTTCAAAAAGCATAGACTTTATTTTCAGTAATGTCAATTAATAAATAATTGGTAGCTTTAATCCTGGAATATATTTTGGTGAACTGCTGTAAAATTCAAATTGAAATAGCACCCTTCACATTGGATCCACCACGCGTGGAAATTGCATTTCCTCATTTCGCGGTAGGATTATGTTCCATGAAAAGCACCTGTGTTGATAGCGCATGTGTAATTCACGTGTATATTCGCTAAAATTCATGTGTGGAAATCCAGGCTTGGATTATTCGAAGTCAAGTGCAAAGTTTATGTATGATTAAAAGTATATTAAATTCAAAAACGTAAAAATAAGTATTGAAATTAAAGCCATGAAGTGTTTTTTTTATGACTCAGGAGGCTGCTACGTTCTTTGAACATTTTTAGGTTCAAAATATATTTAGAAACAAGCAAATTTTTTGCATTAACATCATTGATCTTCTAAGGACCTAAGGCCTAGGGCCGTAGGCATAAGGTTATTGTTTTTATACCTAAAACAAAAATTTAGAACGGTCAGGGAAAATGAAAAATTGGTCAGCGAGAAGTCAGGAATAGTCAGGGAATTTCGAAATTGGGATTTTATAGCAACATTGTTACTTCTTTCAGTAAGGTAACTGTAATAAGTTACTTTTTTCTTGAGTAACTCAACTATAAGTAATTACTTAGAAAAATGTAACTTACCCAACACTGGTGTCAAGTGTGTTTGTTATAAGTAGGAGTCTTGAGACCAGTCTCGGGTTCGTACATTTAATGATCATTTTACGTTGCGCGGAGTAGGGTTCAAGCTAACAACAGGTGTGATTCATCGACATCATCGTTGTACTCGTAAAAGTAAGCTGAAGGTAATGAACTTTATTTAAACGGCTGTCTGACGCATGCTAGGCGCGTGCGTCGTATATGAGAGCTGAATATCGACAATTTCCGTAGAGTGCTTTCACTCATTGTCAAGCCACAATAACATACAATTTTTTTTTGATATGGCTCTTCAAGTTATCAGAAAATGAATGAAGAGAATCCTCTCTTCCCGCTGCTTGGAACATGATAAACAATTATTTTAGCACGATATTTTTAATTGATAAACATCTATTTGTACTCTCGAAAGTTTTGTTTGTTTTAAATAAGAACACGAAAGCGTGAAAATTGGGAATTTGGAATAAAAAGTATGATAATCCACAATGACCGCTGGCCTGGGAAACCCGTGAAATGACCAGATATTCTTTGTGACTGAAAAATAAGAGTGAATTTATTTTTTTACTCGGGTTTAAAATTGTTTAGTGAAATGAGGCCATTTTAAATAACCTTTTAATTTTAAATCTATCTATTTGTACAGAAACTTTTAATCGTTTATTAGAAAAATGAAAAAGTAAAAAATACAGTTTTCAAATGCTTGGAAAATTAAAAGTTTAAAAGCCTTTGAAAACGAACAATCTTGACATTCAAATATTTTAAGGCTACAGACTGCCAATACGAATGAATTAAAAATTTCAAAAATTAAATAGCTAATAGGTATATTTATTTAGGAAAAAAAGGACTTAAGTCATTGACAAAACATAACTAAAATAAAGAATTGTATTTTTTATTTTAGAAAGCTTCACAAGTTTATGATATGGATATTCCGTTTTCTTAAATATATGAACCAGTATATGAAAATTTTTTCTGTAAATTGAGAAATAAATGGTGTAAAACTTCAGATAATCGTGATAAATAAATTTTCAAAACTATCTTAAAAATGTAGCAATTCCATGCTCATGCAAGAAACGAATTTAAAAAACATCAATTTCGCACATCTTCAGATTGTCAAAATTTCACATTCGTTGTCATGAACATTTGTTTGAGATTTGTTTTTAAACTAAAAATTCCGTAAGACATTCAGATTTTTTTTTCATGTGATTATTGTTTGATAATATTGCGTATTATCAAAATTCTATTTAAAATATTGCTATTCTGTATAATTAATATCGAAAATTGCAGTTATGAATTTAATCATCTTTTTTAAAAATTTCAATCTGCACATTTCAAAATATGCATGAAGAAAATGTTCAAGTGTAAAATTTTGCAGTTTGTATTACTTATTATATTATTATTGTCTCTTGTTAGGCTGGTCCATTGAAGTGCCGTAGCACTGCGGTTAAAAGCTTATTGTACTATGCCTTTTATATTAAAACCCCGGCGAAACAGAGGCCTGTGCACGGGTCTGCGGGTCACCCTCGCTGCTAAAGTATCATTTAAGTTCTTTAGCACAACCAGTGGGAACCCGCGGCTGCATCCGATTTTATTAGAAGTGCTCGCATATACCTGGACGTTTGACCAGGGGAGAGAAAAACTGCAGAAAACCATCTCCCGATTTCAGCCGGTTTCTCGACAGTCGAGTTTGAAACCAGACAACATTCGACCCTACCCATCGAATTTACGCAATCATTTTCGGCGTCAAATCTCCCGCTTGACAATAGTTAAAAGTTTAAAACGCAGCGAATATATACAACCTGATCGTACGTCGCAGATAGTCACCCATCCGAGTGCTGTCGGCGCTCGAAATTGCTTGACATCTGGACTCTTCCTGACGTAATGCCGTCGGTTTGTATTACTTAATTTGAACCATTACATTTGTTTTATTTTGAAGGCTTCAAAATTATTCAGTTTTATAAACTTTTGCATTTAAAGCTGTTATTTTTTAAGTCTTTCATAATCTGATAGCTTCTGATTTGATATTTTACCATTTTGAATGTATTATTTTCAAATGTATCTTAATTTTGAAGCCCTTGCAATTATAACCTATTTCAAGTTTTATTTGGGCATTATTGAACATTTGAAGTTATAAAAGTGATACATTTGAAATGCGTAATTTGCAGTTTTTTTTTACCTTTGAAAGCTTGAATTTTTAAATTTTATCCACCAAGATGCAAATTTTCGCAGCCTAGGAAATGACCCGTAATTTTTTCCTTAGAATTCAGCGGTCACTATGTGATTCATTGCGGAACTAATTTAATGTTTTTCTTCGAGAACATATTATTTTTGTACATTTGTGAATAAAATAGATTTTTTTAGTGTTATTATCGTTGGATTATGTCATACTCTATTGTTAAAGCATCTGGCATATACTTAGAGTGGATAATCGCATCTATAATCTCCAGTTCTTCGAATTGCAAATGTGTTTAATATTTTTGCATGCATCGTTAACAGTTGAGACTAATAAGAGCTAACAGGTTTTTGCCTGTCTTAGACAAATGCCATTCTAGTGACTTTTTCATGGGTTTAGTCATCAGCTTAAATATGATTCAGCTCGCAGGCTCTCCTTCTGTATCCGCCAACAGGCAACTGCAGGATACAGCATTTTTAATCGGGTTCTCGTCTTTCTTCGAGCAGCTGCATATCCGACGTACGTCTTGCCTTTTACGAGTTTGCAAGCGACTTTTTCAATTTATTAACAATATATCATAAATTGCCTCACAAAACTCTTATAATTTATGCAATTTCCATATAGACAGTTCAAAGCAATAAGCTCCCAGCTAAGTCTATATTGCAAACTCAATGTTCGTATTATTAAAGAACGCCTATTTTAATGATTATAAAACCTTGTATACAACTTCTTCAGAAAGAAGTTGGACAAATTTAAAGGAAGAGTAAGTCAACTGTGACATTTTGAAGAACTTCTACCAACGAGAGTGAGTTTAAGTTAAGTGCACCTGAGTCTCATTTTCAGAAAAAAAAAATTAAGGAAGAATAAGTTTCATTACTTTTACTCTTGTCCGAGGGTTTTGTAATAGTTCCAGTGTAATTTTTGAAGTCCTGCAGCAGTTACTCGGTATTGTCGTACGTGAAGTCATGTTCACTATGCGAGAGCAGCTGTGGATTGCAAATTCGCTGAAAGACACGTAGAGACAAAAATTGATCTTGCACAGCGTGCAGTTTGAACAAAAGATTAAAACGATACACAGTGCTTAATAAAAATTATACTTATGTTATTCTCTTCAGATCTTTGGTAGGGCTACCACACAGTCACTGAAGTCACTTTCAATCACTTTTTTATAAGGAAAAGGCCACTTTAGTCACTTAAATCCATCTCGTTTTAGATTTTATCTAAAAAAAAAAGAAAATTTAATTAATCTATTATCCTTATGAAATCTATAGTAATCTATGTTATGAAAATGCTATTCAATATCATATGTACTTCACACTCTTTCCCCGATTCCCCTCTATTCTCCTTTTTAAAGAATTCCTCTTTTTCCCCTCATAGTGACTCTTAGCGATATTTTTTATTGACTTTGGATAAAAAACGTTGCAAACAACTGAAAACTAAAATTATCTGACGTAGGATAAGTTTTATCGGCAGGCAGATTAAAATGATCCGAAGTCGAATAATTGCAGTTGTCAATAGTTTGCAACGTTTTTATCCAACTTCAGATTAAAAAAATAATCCTCAGATTTACTGTGCTATTATCAAGAAACTTCCCCTTTTTCTTGTTTTTTTTTTGTTTTTTGCTTAAATGCGAACTGAATTAATATAACCCAATAAAAAAATCTAACCATTCGAAACAATCCATTTGTTAAAAAGTCTAATATTATATTTTTTGTTCAGGATTCATCTCTTTCCTTAAAACTTTTATCATTTGGTTGACAATTTAATTATTATATTGAAAAATTAACTATTTTGATAAAAATTCATATTTTTTGGTAGAATAGTCATGTTTTTTTGGTTAAAATTTTATCTTTTTTGGATGAAAATTTAGCTTCCTTGGTGGAAAATTAACTTTTTTTATTGAAAATTCATCTCTTTTCTGGTAAAAATGTAATCTTTTTTGGTTAAAAATGCAAATGTTTTGTTGACAATTAATAATATGTTTTGGTTGAAGATTGATCATTTTAGTTGAAAATTCATTTCTTTGGTAGAGAATTGATGGATTTTCCATTCTTCATTGAAAATTGATCCTTTTTAATAGAAACTTCAACTATTTGGTTGAAAATTCATGTATTTTGTTGAAAATTCGTCTTTTACGGTAGAAAATTAATCTTTTAGGTTGAAAATTCATCTTGTCGATTGAAGTATCAACTATTTGAGAAAATTGATCTTCTGGATTGAAAATTAATGTTTGTTTTTTTTTTTTAATTCAACTTTTTCGTAAAAGATTCATCTATTTTATGGAAAATGCATCGTTTTTGGTTAAAAATGGAACTGTTTGGTTAAAAATTATTAATCGGTTTTGACCGAGGATTCAAATATTTTACTGATTATTCGAAATTTTTTGTTGAAATAGTAACTATTACGTTTTTCGTCGAGAATTCATCTTTTTTGGCTGAAGATTAACTACTTGGTTGAACGTTGAACTACATTGTTAAAAACTATTTTTTTTTTTTGGTTGAACATTCACCATTTTAGTTGAAAATTCATCTCTTTCTTTGAAAATTCAACTATTTTGTTGAAAATTAATTTTTTTAACTTAAAATTTAAATATTCCATTTTTGATTGATAGCCCTGTCGCCCCTGTTTACAATTTCACAATACTTACGAACTTGTTTATCAACGTTAAACTAAAAATTTGAATGGAGTAATATAAAGAATCAGACAATAAAAAATGAAACAAATAATATTTAATGATAATTAATGAAAAAGATCAAGCTTACATACTTTATTTATAAATAATGTAAATTTTAATACATGTTTACATCCATTTCGTTTAAGAGATATGGATCTTTCTTGAAAAGTATTTCAGGTGAAGATCGTATTCACCTGTCAAGGAATCACCTTGTCAGACTCGTTTTACCTGCCCATGTAGTAATCGGGTTATAAGCACTCATGAATTGAACAAATAAGTGGTGCATCGAATGGAAAGTCCAACTTTTTTGTCTTCCCTGAGCACGTGCTCCCTTTTTTGTTTATGTAAAACAAGCATTATTTTCATTAAAGGTAGTTTATTTCAATAAAGCAATTTGAAACCCTGCAGAAAATCTTTCTTGCATAAAAAATTTTTCAAATTTGAATTTTTTGATATTTTTCATCATATTTTACATTGCAAAATAACAAATGTTTCTGTAATGCCGTTGTTTTGAAATAATTGCATCTTTCTTTATCTCTGTCTCACGTTTATAGTGTCGCTTTTGGTTTTATCTGAATAATTGCCGACCTTAATTATTAATTTCGTTTGTCAATTTTCTTTATCGGTTAAAAATACTGCGTGGCTACTGCAAGGTGCGTTTTTTGCACCACTCGTCTTCTCCATTCTCCTTTTCCTTTTCATCTTGCTTGCGTGTGTTAATCCATGAGAGGATAAATGGTCTCGTGCGTAGAAGTACGTCGTCCCCGATTGGTCGACGGCACGCGCACGCACCTGCCATGCATCTTTTCAACTTCTTTGTCGCACCGACCTACGTTTTATGCCTTATGATTATAAGGAGAGAAAATTTTAAATAATAGCACTCATCGATTAAGATGAATATTTCCTGCAAATGTTACCCTCCAGAGGTAACTACCTTTAATCATTTCCGCTAATTACATGTCATATGCCTTTTACTACTCTTCCTACTTTCAATAGATGTTTTGTTTTACAACTTCTTAGAAACTCTACACATGCTATGGACTATTATGACATTTTATTGGATCATCAATTTATTGACCAATGAAATTCGTAATTTACAATTGTTTTCTGTGTTAGAAGTAGGACTTCTACTCAGTATTCCATTGAGTCAGTATATATTAGACAATGGAATATTTTATGTAGTGTATTAATGTTGTGAAACATATTTTTGGTATTTTCGAGAAAGTTGGACATTTTTGTTTAGTGATACATGTGATGGGCATAATCTGAGAACCAACATTTTGCTTTATTTTAATCTTCCCTAAAATTCTTTATCAGTATATCCCCTTTGTTTCGTTTGCTAATGCCTTGCACGATTGTCGAATGAAAACAGAAACACATCATCTTAACGAGAAACACATTATCTTAATACTTATTTTTATCTTAAAGCCAGGCAATCTTAAATACCTAAACTTAAACTCATTTTCGTTAATTCCTGCTTTGAAGTGATCTTCTAAAATGACAGATAAGTTAGCAATAATCTATATCTTTATGGTTTGGGGTTTTTATAAGGCGATAACTTATTTCAAAATATCTAGTGCTGATAATTTAAATTTTAAACGAACGAAAGGTTTCACGAAAAACGGTTAAAACTTTTCACGTGGGAAATTTTGAAGTTAGGTCTTTGAAGTTAGGTCCTACTGGGAAGTCTGAAAAGTAGCAAATTTTGTAAAGAACCAGCTGCTTGGCTTCCTTCGAAAATCCAAACGGTGGATTTTACCTGTCGGTGATGTAAACTTACGGAACAGGTCAGAAAACTCAGCTGGTTTCTCAAATAAATGGTTGAATGGACCGTAACGTAGAACCTTCTCATCGGGAGCTAACAAGGACATTTAAATCTTGAGTCTTTGGAAAATCTGCATGCGGTAGGTCGGAGAAAACCTGAAAATCAAGAAAAAGTCCTGGATTTTGAAAACATATGTCAAAAGTCAGGGGATTTCTATTTTATACCTAGAATCTATAAGAGGCAAATTAAATAACTTCCAAGGATAAGTTAAAATTTTTATACTGAAAATGTTGTAGTCCGTTTATAAAAGATTCTATGTTAAAAATTTTAGAAGATTAAGATTCTTGTCTTTGAACATTAATGGTTAGGGAAAATGAAAAATTAATGTATAGAATTCCTGAAAATAAAACAAGAATTCTACGATCAAATTTTGGACAAACACAACAAAATGCTTCTATTGCAATTCCTAAAAACAAAAAAATTTGTTTCTTTGCACAAAAATAAAAAAGAGGAATGAAAAATGAGAAGGCAACCAACCAAAT